>VSMD01090900.1:0-45326 GCA_008750895.1 Mirza zaza | reverse complement strand
TATATATATATATATATATATATATGCACTTCTATATGACTCCTTGCATTACTTAGCTTATTTCATTGGAGGCATGATCAACAGAAACCCCAAGAGAAAAAAGAATTTGGGTAAGCTTTCATGAAAATACCTGAAAAGACTCAATGACCTCCCTACCCCCACCCCCACCACCAACGTTTGAGATCTAGGCTTCTCCTTTCAGGAAAAAAGAAAGATAGTTGATCTCAGCCTAGAGAGTGCCATTTACTATGGTGAGTGCATGGGTGGGCTATGACACCAAGCTGCCTCAATAAAATCCCTGCTCTGCCATGCATTAGCTGTGTGACTTCAGAAAGCGTGTTTAAGTCCTCTGTACATCAATTTATTCATCTGTAAAATGTAAATCATAAAGTTAACTGTATCAGTCAGCTATACCAATTTATTAACACTATGTAACAAGGTATCCCAAAATTTAGTAGCTTAAAACTATAACCACTCTTTTGGTAATGTTGAGCTCATTTGGGCTCAGGTGGCTGACTTGTTTTTGCTCCCTTTCTCCTCCCCCCCACATCTGGTTCACAGGAAACCCATTGATATGTTTTCTGTCAGTTGGCAGCTTCACTGTGAGTTCAGTATAACACATCTAGCACCACAGCTTGGTTGATTGAAATGACTGAGGACAGTCTGGACCTCCTTTTTCAGTGTTTCACTCTCACTATACATGACTTTTGCCATTCAAGGAGACATTACATCTCAGGATAGCAAGAGAACAAAAGCAGAAGCTATAAGCCTCTTAATGCCTAAGTCCAGAACAGTCCCACTGTCACTTCTGCTGACTCCTGTTGATCTAAACAGGTTTTAAGGCCAGTCCAGATTTAATGTGTGAGAGGACTACACAAGGCCTCAATTTAGGGAGGCATGATCCCTTGGGGACAATTTTGTAGCAATTTACCACAAGCACCTAGAAGAGCACCTGGTGCATCATAAGCACAGGATGCACGTTATCTACCTTAACAATATTCACTGAGCATCCACTAGGACAATTATTTGTTATACTGTTTAATCATCACAAGAACCTCTTGAAGAAAGAGTTTATAAATAAAGAAACTGATGCTTAGAGAGGCGATATAGTGTGTTTAAATTGTATAACTACTGAAGAAAAAGATGGTGATTTAGGCACTGTCCTGATTCCTAAGCACATATTGCTGCTATAATTCTGGCTCTGTCAGTATCCTGTATAGGCTGACCCAAGCTAGAAACTGGCCTACCCTGGTAAACTCATGAAATCATGAGCCTTATTTCAGGCAAGGTGAGTCTACTGGTCTTCTTAGAGTCTCCTTTCCTCAGTTTTGAGCTATAACATGCATGTCCACTGTGTGTCCAGTATGTTTACTGGGTAGGTTCTTACAGAACCAAGAGTCTGTTGAGTCCTGTGTAATTGCTTTAGCTAGAATAATCTAGTTATGATCCTGAGAGAAGCCAAGACAATTTCTTCTTCAGTGTTTCTTATGCTATGCAATCATGAACATTGCTCCAACTGTTTATGTCCATTGTCTTTTAATGACATTTTAATTTTTCACATGACATCCTCATCTACACAGCTCTGTGAGGATGGAAAAATCACATATTTTCTGTGACTATAGACAGTAACTCTTACACCCATTAATTATCATCTGAAACTCTGTGTCATTGTGATAGATATGTGATTATAGTTCTCTTTCAAATATGTGATTGCTGAATAATCTCCAGAAGCTCTTTGACAAGTTTTTTTATCATTTAAAGTAATGAGATTTTTTCCACCTGTGATAAGAAAGCAGATGTGATAATTTAAAATAATAAAAAAGTTGTTACAGATCATAGTATTTTTCAAATAATGTGTAAAAATTATTCTTTTAAAAGAATTTTCAAAATATTTACATAGAGATATTTATTATTAGGAAAAATGTGCTGCCAGAAAGGAAATATGGAATGTTCTTAACTGTCATGTGATTGTAGAATAATTTAAAATAATTATAGTAACTTTATTTGAGTCATAATAGAATCCCGCATGATACCACCAAGTGGGCATATTCATGATTTGAAATATTTACTAAGTACATTTTACAAGTGAAAAAGACATTTCTAATTGATAATGCACTTCAAATATAAGAATATTTTTAAAGCTATTAGATGTATGATAATTAAAGGTATAAAATATAGTGAATAAATATTGATTCATAAATGTGAATATAATTTTTTAAACATATAACTACTTACAGAAATGACTACATGAAACCCTTGACTTTGAGCTTTCAAGCAGAGTGCCAGTGAGATGTGCCGAACAGAGAAGGGAGGATTCCCTCTCTCTCTCCAACTTGCCACTCCTGTCCCCCTGTCTCTTCCATCAAATCATATACTTCATCTAAGTTCTGGTAAAGAAAAGTTCAGAAAAATGAATTAGAAAGAGCATATCGTTGGCCAGGTACAGTAAACTCATTTGTGAGGAAGGTAAGAAAATCAGAAATACCAAAAACTGAACCAGCCTAGGTGTCCACCAATATGAAAATGGATGAACTGATATTCACAAAATGAAATATTACTCAGAAACATGAAACAAACAAAAATTTTAAACTGTGTTGTTTGAAAGAATCCTTGCAAAAGAGCATATATTAAGTAATTCAGTTTATATGAAATTCAACAATAAGTAAAATTAATCCATGTTGTAACCATTTTAGAGCAGTGAGACTACTCTTATGGGGCTGTGGAATGGGATTTACTGGGAAAAAGCAACAGGGGGTGTTTCTGGAGTGATGGTAGTTTTACATATCTTGATAGGAGTTTGGGTTACTTGTGTATGCATTTGTCAAAATTCAGAAAAGACACATTTAAGATTTATGTACTTCATTGTTTGTAAGTTATATTCCAAAACAAAATAAAATTATCTAGATTTAAAAATAGTATGTAGACTTCGTACTTATGTTTGAGTTCTGATTCCACCACTTAGCTGTATGACTTTGGTGACGCGACATATATAACACTCTGCTTCTCTTCTCTCCTTTGAAAAAGAGAGATGACAATACACCAGTCTCCCTTTATCCATGATTTTGCTTTCTGTAGTTTCAGTTACCTGCCATCAATGAGGTCTAAAAATCTTAAGTGGAAAATTCCAGAAATAAACAATTGGGTAAGTTTTAAGTTGTGGATCATCCTGAGCAGTATGATGGAATCTCTCACCATGCTGATTTGTCCTGCCTGGGATGTGAATCCTCCCTTTGTCCAGCATATGTACCCTGTCTATACTATTCACCCGTTAGTCACTTAGTAGTCATCTGGGTTATCAGATCAACTGTCACAGTATCACAATTCTTGTGTTCAAGTAACCCTTATTTTATTTAACAGTAGCAATAATGAATTAGTTATTGATTATTGTTGGTAATCTCTTACTCTGCCTAATTTATAAAATTTATCACAGTTATGTATTTATAGGAAAAAATCAAAGTATCTATAGAGTTTAGTACTATCCATGGTCTCAGGCATCCACTGGGGATCTTGGAATATATCCCCCATGGATAAGGGAGGACTACTGTACTTCTTAAACTTGCTGTGGAGATAAATACAGATAATGTGTGTAAAGTCCATACTATTAGTAATAGTGCTCAGGACAAAATTGCTGCTCCATACAAGTTGTTTCACCTTTCTCATCTTGGCAAATGGAGAATAAAGAAGTGAATAAATACATTCCATGTCCAGATGGTGAAATACTAGAGTGTTCACCTCATTGCAGCAAAAAGCCATGTGAGAGAAGGCTGTGTAATGTGTAAATCTGACTCTCGGGAGGCACAAAAGTTACCTTTAATGATGATAGACTTTACAGAAATTATAGAGAAGAAGGTGGGCTGGTTACTGCAATCCCAGTGACACGATTTCAAAGGAAGGAAAGTGGAGTCAGGCTCAGAAGGTGATCTATCATAAGTGTGTTAGGTGAGAAGGTGTAGAGCAGATGGCCATGCACACTAGCATTTACCTCTAACCTGAAAATTACAGAAGGATGAGTAGGGGCTGGAAAAGAAACACTCATCAGATGTCTATAAGTACACTTAATGTCACCATCAATTTTCTACAATATTTTTTGATGTGGGATTTTTGCAGTAAGTGATATAACCTTCCTTCAGCTAAAAATATATAGAAAGCCAGTGCAGTATTATCTCCTTAGAGCCAAACTGAGGAGAGTGTTTGTGTCTCTTTACATATGACCTCTTTCTCCCAGATAAACAAGGGTATAAGAAAAAGAAAATAATGCTGGGAATATTCAATTGATTTCTTAAACATGTTTTTTTATCTTTTCCTCCAGACACAAATTTAGGCAAGGGATAAGCAATGGAAAAAATGCTTTTAGATTTGTAAGGCAGGAGTGAAACCTGTGGAGGTGCTATGTGAATATCATCACATGAATATCATCTTGTTTTAAGTAATATTGTATTATTTTAAATGTACTAGTAATCATTTATTAATATTCTTTATCTAGAAGCAAACTTGTAATCATTATAGAGTGTCTAGGTACATGGGGGCTATACAACTCTTAACCAATGTGCTCATGGGTTTGGTAGACCTTCATATGAAAAGCATACAAAGAATTGTTAGCTACAGCTGGGCTGTCCTGGCCTCTTCTGGTCAACTGCATCAGGCCAGGATCTCCCATAAAATGAAGTGAGTAAATCTTATTTTGTGACATCAGGAGATTAACAGTTAATTATTAGAATCTTTATGAAGGCGTGTAATGAATGATATTGAGAACAACAGTAGCAATAATAGTTACAATGCAGTAGTCATTGGGCTAGGCATATTAAATAAAAACCCCAAAACCTGTGTATCTAAAAATCTCTGAAAGGTCTACAGCTTAATCTTCAGGCATCCTCAAACTACAGCCCGTGGGCCACATATGGGTGTTTTTGCCCGTTTTTTTTTTTTTTTTTTTTTTTTTTTTTTTTTTTTTTTTTTTTTTTTTTACTTCAAAATAAGATGTGTGTAGTGTGCATAGGAATTTGTTCATAGTTTTTTTTTAAACTATAGTCCAGCCCTCCAACGGTCTGAGGGACAGTGAACTGGCTCCCTGTTTAAAAAGTTTGAGGACTCCTGATAGGTATTCCCAGAAGTAGTCTCTGTGCCTAGAAATACAGTGTAAGCAAGTTTTTGGATGGTACAAGGAACAGAGTAGTTTTAGAAAAAAAAGTAAGGCAGTCACCAAAGTACACATACCCTTGCTGTGCAGTACCCACCACTAAATGCTATCTTTGGTTAGGCTTTAGCCAAAAATAATATAATAATAACACTTAAAGCTGTAGAGAGATTGCCCACATTCAGTTTGCTTTCATTTGTGTTGTCTTGCAGTCAACATGAAGGATTAAGATAGCAAGAGACTGAGACGTAGAGCAGTTATGGTTTACCTAGGGTCACACAGCTGAAGGAGGATCTCAGAACTTCTCACTCTGAGTCCCACTGAACAATACCATGACCCATCTAAGTTAAGCCATTATTTTTTATGAAATGTATTTCAAAAGTAAATTTTAATGTTTTTCATTATATAAATTATATCATTCATGCAAATAATATGTTTATTGTACAAAAAATCCAGATGAACAAAAACAACAAAAATGTCTTTTCCTACTAGACAGAAATAACTACAACCAATATTTGAATATATACTGAATTCATTCTGTATATTAAATTGTATCTTTTAGTAGTTCTTTATTTTAGATTCATCCTTACTAACGAATGTGTAATTATGCAGTAACAATCACTTTCTTTATCAATTTGAAGATATGAATTCAATTTTTTCTAGTTTTTATTATTATTAATAAGAAATGTATTGTTGATTTGTTTCTTTCTGTGTGATTTGCCATTACCCCTGGTTTCTCTTATGTATTTTCTTTGTGTTTAGTAGTCTAGTAGTCTATTTCACGATGTTTCACTATGCTGTATCTAGGTGTCACTTTATTTTCAGGGTTTTTGTTTTTTTGTTTTTTTAATCCATAGGACTCTGCTTGATACATTTTCATGTTTCGATGGGCTTCTTAATTTGATCATATGCGTTTCTTTTGATTTCTGGAAAAAGTTTGTCATTATTTCTTTGTATATTGCATCTCTCTTGTTTCTTCATTCTCTCTGCCTGTAATTCTGACTGAATATATATTAGATTGTTTTACTCTTTTCCACACATTTCTTTACTTCTTATTCATATCTTCTCTTTGTCTCTCCAGATTGTGTTCTTTACCGTTACATTTTCTATTATCAGGTTCACTAATTCTGTATCCAGCTCTGTCTCATCTGCTATTTAATACTGCCACTGAATTTTGATTGATGATTATATATATTTTTTTATTTCTCTAAGTCATTTCGGTTCTTTTTCAAGTTTAAATTTTCCACCACTAGGTTTATTTTCCTTTTTTATTTTGAGAAAAAAATTAAACTTATTCATTTTATCATCAGTTTTACTATATTCTATTTTCTCATATCTATGGGGTAAAAATACTTGTTTATTTTTGTCTTTTGAGTGACCCACATTGTGGATTATTTCCTTGTGTGGTTTTAAGTTTTTTTTATTGTGGCTAATTTTTAGTTTAATTTTTTTCATTTTTGGAATAATATAAACCTCTATTTTGTGTGTGTGTGTGTGTGTGTGTGTGTGTGTGTGATTTTGCATCTAGGTTGGTATAAAAAGTCTAGAATAAATTTTAGGTTGCCTTCTGGGCTTGAGAAATGCTGGACTTCTTTAGGAGTTTAAACAAAGACTGTAGATTCATGGGGACTCAGGCATTAAGTTTTATTGTTTTCTGGGAGATGTTTTTTCAACACCTAAAACTCTGTCCACAGGCATTTTGGTTGCTTTCTGGTTTCCCTGAAAGTATTTAATAGTTATTCTAGCCCCTTCATAATCAAGGGGCAACCTTTATAGAGCCATAGAAGGTTGGGATGAGATTGAAATATAGTTATTTTCTTTATAGTGTTCTTTTACATTTCTCTAGAAATCATACATTTTATATTTATTTTCATATGCATTTTCAGAGATTTATGATTCATTAATTTATTTCTACATCTGTGGTTTTATCCTCATTCTTTTCCTGTTTTTATTTGCAATTTCCTCAATTTCTTGATTTCCTGTGTGAATAATAATTTAATTTTGATTTCCTTCTGGAAAATTCAAATTTTGCATTTACTTATTCATTTTATAATTTATTAATTTTTATTTCCATATTTTTCAGTATCATCTCCTCTGTTTCCATAGGGCACACTGGAAAAAAAGGGGTTGTGGTTTTCTCCTTTTTTTTCTGTGCCAGGTTCCCAGAGGCAGTCTCTGTCTAGGGTTAAATGGGTGGCAGAAGGGGTGAGTAGAGTTAGCATGAAGAAGAGATTCACTGAACCACTCTTCTTTAAAACTGGCCCTCAACTCTAGTTTCCTATTATGAGTGGGACACTTTCCAGCTGACCACTTCTAATTCCCATCTTAGTAGTACCATAGTAGTTTCCCTGGTTCTTAGGAAGCCCCTCTTTACAGATTCTCTCTTTTGCGATTCCATAGCCCTAGTGGATAATCTCATTAAGAGAACTCAGGGGCAGTGTTCTTCTCTGTCTTTGTGTCTCTCTGCCTCTCCCCCACCCTTAATATCTCTCTCTCTTTCTCTCTTCCCCCCCTCAACATGGCTCACAGGAAACCCATAATTCTAATATTTAATTGGTGGGAGGACCAATTCCTCCCAAACTATGGTCTTCCACTCTGTGCTTTAGGTCATTTCATCCCACCTGTTTCCTCAGTCCTTTAGATTTCTCAGCACCCAGTTTGCTATTTGCTCACATTTCTGAGACATTTACTGAATACTACAAATGAATTCCTTGAATTCTCTCTCAAAAAGCTTGAAGCAATATAAGTGAATATATTGTACCCCACCCTACCTCCATGCAGGAGAAAAAATTCACTGAATTCCAACTATTTTTCCAAAAATTTAATTTTTACTCTCCAATTTTCTTGGCTTATCTAACTTCAGTAACTTATATTTTCAGGTAGATAAAAGACCAGTGGTGACAAAAGTGGGTTTTTTTAGCTACATTCTTCACAAGTCCAGCGTACTCAGGTAGTCTAACACTATTCCTATTGATCTATTCTTTAAATAGTTTTGGGGCCTTTTTCAAAACTGAGGTCGAGGGTCTAATTTTAATATCCTTTTAACAGAGTGTATAGTTTTAGAGTTGATTTAAATATATTTTATATTTATGTTACTGTGTGTGGTGTTTTTAAATAATTTCCTTATGTTTATATGCATTAGTCAGTGATATAACAGGAAACAGAATCACATCTAAATTTTTCAACTGTAGAGAAAACTGGGATATCAAAGGCACTCACTCTCCTCCTCAATCTCTAATCAGTATCACCTCGTGGCCAAAAGCCACTCAGACACCTGTGAATGAGAAAGCCCAGATCCAATAGTGTTCAAAGCAAGGGAATGGAGGATAGCAAATGGAATATAACAAGTATATTCCTTTCCTGTTGTTCCAACTTTTAATAATAAATTTAGATGTATATCATTATAGTCAGAAAATGTGACTTGTACCGCATCCACTTTCTTTTGATTCTCTGGAATATTTTTCAACTAGAATACTGGCCTGAGTCATATCTTGTTATGATTGTTCATAGCAGGCTATCTGTTTATTTGGTATGGACTCATTAATGTTCTTTCTACAGAGGTTATTTAAGATCTCAATCCACAAAGTTAAAGATTAATCCAGATAATTTACACTGTATCTTACATTTTAGAGACATTATTCAATAGTCTATTTCTATCATTTCATGAATGTTCTTTAATGTTATTCATTTTCTTCATGTTTGTATACACAGTTGACCTGCTTAAATCCAAGGAGCTCTCTGCTGAGATTTTATTATTAAATTTATATTTATCCTATTGTCTGAAAATGTGAATTGCACTCTAACTGTTGTAATTTATTATTTTTTTGTTGCACCTCTTCAGCAAGCCATCTTGGTCTTGAGTATATTAGTACTAACATTAACACTTTCATGTTCTCATTTTCTCCTCATAAATATTAAGAAAAGGACAAAATAATTAAATATTCAGATTTACTCACAAAACAGCTGTAAAAAAAAATAAAAAAAAAACAAGGGCACTGCCTTCATAAACTGTTTTGCCTGAGAAACAACACTACCTCATGAGAGCTCAAAATGATTGCTCATCTGAGAAATTACAGTCTAAAGCTAGCTTTGAAAGGGCTAGTGAGATATGTAACACATGAAACTGGAACCAAGTAAAGTTGTATATACTTGTATATAAACATTTTGGCACATATTGTATTATTTGATAGAAAAAGTTTGTGCCATTATTAGATTGAATTGTACCTTTTGGAAAACAACAAATAACAAATCAAACGACAAACAAATATCTAACTCTTTTACATTTTCTATACTTATAACCTTGGTTTTTATCTTGATATCTCTGTCTCTCACACACACAAGCATACATACATACACACATTTTTTTAATCATCTAGCATTATTTTTAGTATTTTTCAATTTTAATGTCCAAGTTTCCTTTATTTTAATGTGTGTTTTTAGTCTTTTTGAAGAAATTTTGTTTGAATCTAAGAGGTTTTATTTGTTTGAATCTAAGAGGCTTTTTCCTTTTAACAGTGAGTTTATCACTTTTATATTTATTGTTCTAACAGATATATTTTGTCTTCCTTTATGTCTTTTCTTGTTTCCCTTCCCATCCCTCCCCTCCCCTCCCTGCTCCTCCCCTTTCCTCCCCTTCGCTTCCCCTCCTCTTTCCTCCCCTTCACTTCCATCTTCCCAAACCAGTGTTTATTATTCAATTGTCTTGATTTTGTTTGTACCAATACAAAAAAGATGCATAAATATATTATATATATATATAATACATATTGCTTGTTTGTTTGAGTCTGTGTTGCCCTTTATTTTTTGAGCAAGTAAAACAGTTGCCATTTAAAATGTTCTCTGTTTCATGGAGTAATAATCTCAAAAAATATTCTCTTGATTTTTCTTTTCAAGGATAGGCTTGTTTTTTTCTATTACTTTTGTTTCAGACTTTTTCTTCTCTTTTCTCCTTATTTGTCTTCAAATGATAATAGATCCATTCAAGCTTTTTTTTTTTTTTAATATTATAAGGTGCGTCATCTTCGGAACTCTTTTCTATTTATTTGCAAATCCTTTGAATTCTCACTATTAATGTAATTTGTTTCTTTCTTATAGTTTTTAAGTTCTGGTCTAGGAAAGATTTCTGTCTCTTCAAAGATTATCTTTCTAGATCTTGATGACCCCAAAACTTACGAACTGATTGCCATTGTAAAATTTTAGGTTAGAGGAAGGCCCGACCACATGCAGACTTTTAAAAAGCTCTGTTGTGAGCTTTTTCCTCCTAAACATCTCACATCCTTAATCATCCTAACCCACATCAGCTGTTTTTATTGGTATTGGTCTGAGATGGATAAAATTATTCTGAATTGATTGGTTCCTATCTCTCCCATGTTCCCTTTCCTATTTAGCTGGGTTCTCCTCTGTGATGGAGTTATCTTAAAGCTCCATGCAGAAAGTTAGTCTTTATTTACTTCAAGGAAATGAGAGGTAATTGCACCCACTCTAGAGTCCACAGGCTTCTCTTCTACTTCTAACTTTAAGTTGTGTGAATGCAGATTTAATACAGGTGGCTGAATGAACTAAGTATAATTGATCATTGTTTGCTCTTGGGCAATAAACATCATTTATCTATGTCTTCCCTTTCCTCATCTGTAAAAGCAGTTGCAGCATAGTGTGCCTCATAGGCTGGTAAAGAGAACTAATGATTTTCCAAGGACTTAATCCTATGCTTGGCACATAATAAGGATTTCAGAAGCAGTTGCTGATATTATTGTGCAGTCCAATTCCTTCATTTTATAGGTGGAAAGCTGAGGTCCTGGGTTCACTGAGCTAGAACTGGATCTAATCTCTGACTCTGAAGTCAGTGCTTACTTAAAGGAGTAAAGTCAGCCTTAGTTTATCTTCTTCACCTATATGTTATGTATTTGTTTCTGTATATATTCATATTTATGCACATAATAAATACCAAAAATGCAAATAGAGCACATGTACTATCACTGGGAAAAAAGAAAAGTCCATCTTCTTGTGTTTCTATCTGAAGCTTTTTCTTAGGCTAAGTATTTTGTTTTATTTAATAACTTCTTCAAGAGGGATGTAACGTAAAAGCCAATTTTAGGAAGATTGTTTATCTTTTATGGCCAATTCCAACTTACTTTTTATGATACCTTCTCAAGATTGACTGATCTCTAAGATATGGAGGTGTCTTATGAGGGAGAGAGGCAGCGCTTTTCATCTAATCCACGGAACCAACATGGCTGCTTTGATTATAAGAATGATGTCTGAAATACTATAGGGGAAACAAGTCCTGAGAGACTTTGGCAATTCTGTTCTTATACTGGCCCAGCTTCTGTCACTCATTTGTAATTCATAGAAAAGAATATTGCACTCACTGAGAGAGAGCATGAACACCAAGGGGTAGTTCAGGGCTTTCAAATTAGATGGTATTTCCCTTGAATATCTTGAAGCAGCAGTTTCTAATACACACACACACACACACACACACACACACACACATTGCACAATGAAGTCAGTGTTATCTGAGAATTTTAATTATAGATTGTCAGAAGACACCTCATGGAGAGAATCAGAATCTCTTAAGAGTGGAGCACAAGATTGAAGCTTTTAAAATAACTACCAAATAATGCTATAAAGACTTACAACTCAATGTTTGCTCTTACACCAGCAGCATTAACATCAACTGAGGGCTTATTACAAATGAAGAATTTCAGGTCCTACGTACCCCAGACCTACTGGGTCAGAATCTTGCCTTTTAACAAGATCCCCAGATCATTCATATGCACATTAAAGTTGAGAAGCACCCATCTTGATCTGATACAGTGTTTAATAAACTTGTGTGCATATTAGAATCACCTGAAAAGCTTTTAAAAAGCATGAAGCCTAAGCCTACCACGAGAGATTCTGGTTTCATTGTTTGAGGTGTGGCCCAGGCAGCAGTATTTTTTAAAAGCTCCTCAGCAGATACCTCGCTGTTGTGAAGAACCACTGGCATCATCATGTGATAGGCAGCCAGTGGATGAAAGCAGAGCTCACTGGCTGTGTTTGATTCCATCCAAAGCCATACAAGCAGCTTTTTCCTCCACAGCAGAGAACAGGTTGAACTACTTATCACAAGGCTGGCAAGCAGCAAAGTCCTATTGGGCCCCACAGTAGGAGGATTGTTTTTGGCCTGAGGGTAAGATAACATCCAGTAGCAAAGGTTGTCTCAGACCTACAGTTCTCTCCTGGGGGTGGATATCTAGTGCTCTTCAAAGGGCAGAGAAATAAAGGTTATTCCATTCTCAGCATTCTCTATTTCAGAATCCTTTGTAATTCTGTGCCTTAACTTTGATATTCCTGATATGTCATTCATTCCTTCAAAATGACACTGTCAGATAGGCCTTCCCTTCCTCCAAGACTGTGTTAAATTGAATAGAAAAGAAGAAATGCCGCTGATTGAACTTTTTAGACTGCTTTACTCTTCAAATTCACCATGGGAATGGTTGCCAAAAGAGCAATACAACTTTTAAATTTGTAAGGAAATTATGTAAACTGATCTCTTTTGTAATTATGCAGATTTAATCCCAGGAAGACATAGCTGAAAGTCTTCCTAAGGTCAAATAAAAATGCTTCCATATTTCAAAATATATAGCCCAAAAAGCCTTTCAATATCCCAAAGAATTCAATGTTCCTTCCGTGACTTCCTAGGGCAATTATTATTTGCACACTTTTATCATTAATAATGGACTGACTTACAATATTCCTTTTGTAGGTCTTTTAGACTATTTTTATGTTTTATTATTATTTACTTTTTACATGTTTATATCTTGCTTCTCTAAATAGGTCATAAACTCAATTAAGGCAAAAATATATCTTATATTTTATTAGTACCCTCTCATTGCACAGTTCATTTTTTTAACACTTCAGAATATAAAATTTAACATGTCTGGGCTTTCATTTTTTTCTTCTCCTGGAAATCTTCCCATTTTATAATATAGATAAATACAGTGCTCTTTTTAAGGTATTATTAATAATTGTGTATATTAAAATGTTCTATACATAATGAATAAACTCTGGGTTTTTTAACAAACTCTCAAGTTAGATATTGGTGAAAAAATAATATCTCTATCTTAAAAGAAAATAATAGTCTATCTTCTCAGCACTCAAATGTGAGTACATAGCAATGGAAAGGCTCTCCTCCTGAGAGATAAAACTCCAATAGATCCCTCTGAATAGCTCTAAGCTGCATTCCCCATAAAATGAAGACAGATTTTGTTGCAAAAACCTATACTTGTTAATTCATTTGGCATGAAAAGGCACACAAAATGATGTATACTGCATTATATTGAAGGGACCCCACATATTCCCCTTTCCAATCTTTCTAATAGCATTAAAGCCATTATATTTAGCATTATATAATATATATATATATATATATATATATATATATATATATATATATATACAGTTATTTTTTAAGAGTAAGGTTGCTCCGGAATATATTTAGAATCAGTCAGGTCAAATAATGTTCCTCCTTCCTTTTTTTATCTTGAATTATAATTACGGTAGTGCATGGATTTAGTACTCACAAAATATCTGATCAGTGACAGGAATTTTTACATGCAGGGTTCCAAGGAGTTCTGTGTGGGAGAACTGGGGGAAGGAGACAGGGTAGAGATATATAAATATGAATTTCATCCAAGGAATTCATAGACTGATGGCACAATCCAATAAATAGATCATTCTAATACAGTGCAGTGCAAGGGGATTAGGAAGGCTTTGCAGAAAAGACCTTTTGCATGAATCTTGAAGGAAGATAGGAAGAACAGAATAAGGAAGTTATCCAAAAAACATGAATCCAGAAACAGTTTTGAATGTCCATGTATACCAGAACATTAGAAATTTTGATATTAATAGTTGACGCAGACAGTGAATCTATGGTTGAGGTCCCCAACCCCCGGGCTATGTATTGGTATCAATCTGTGGTCTGTTAGGAACTGGGCTGTGCAGCAGAAGGTGGGCAGCAAGCAAGCAAAGCTTCATCTGTATTTAGGTCCACATCATTCACTTCATGGCATAAGGTCTGCCTTCTGTCAGATACCCAGAGGCATTAGATTCTCATAGAAGAGGGAACCCTACCGTAAACTGTGCGTACAAGAGCTCTAGGTTGTGCGCTCCTTATGAGACTCTAATGCCTGATGACCGGAGGTGGAGCTGAGATGGTGATGGTAGCACTGGGAGCGGCTGCAAATACAGATTATCATTAGCAGAAAGGTTTGCCTGCACAATAAATGTAATGCACTTGAATCATTCCAAAACCATGCCCCCCACCTCAGGTCCATGGAAAAATTGCCTTCCATGAAACCAGTCCCTAGTGCCAAAGGTTGGAGACTACTGGTCTGTGGCAAAGAGTGAAAAGGACTATGGACAAAGATGGAGTGCTTGGGCAGATGAAACCAGGCCTTAGATATGTCAAATTAAGTTTGTATTTAATTGCACAGTCATTTATTTGTTGTTAGTATTACTTTAGCAGGGGAATAATATGATATAATTTATATTTTTGAAAAAAAAAACTTCAGCTACAATGTGGAAGATGGTTTGGAATGGGAATAAAAACAACTCAGACACTTCAGTAGTTCAGATGACATTTTATGTCTTGATGAATCACTAAGATTTGTTACTGATGAAGTTTGGAAAGATGGAAAAGTAGAAAGATTTGCAAGTTATTTGAGTTCATGCAATTAACTAAATTAAACAATTTTGTTAGTCTGGAAAAAGTGATAAGTGAGAGTAAATGACAGTTCAGTTTGGGACAAGTTGAGTGTAATGTGTTGCTTCTTGATATTTAATAAGCCATAATAGCTATGGACCCAAATCTCCAAAGAATGGTCTTTATAAATGTAGAAATTGGATTGTACATGGAGGTTTTAGAGCAGAGGAGATTCCCCAGGAAGTGTAAAATTAGAAGAGGAATAGATAATCAATATGGAAAAACATAACAAGAGAAGGAAAACAAATTTTCAGTAAGACAGGGTAGAATGGGAAGTAGTAGGAGAGGAGTGTAATGGTTAGAGTGTCTGAGCAAAGAGGTACTATCCAAATGTCATTTAGAAGTCAAATAGGAGAAGATTTGATAATGTCCAGGAGACTTTGGACAGCAATTTTGGACTTTGGACAGAGTTTTTTAGGAGGTACTGCAGTGGATTACAGAATGGGAATGGAGATGAGGAATGAATGGAGAGAATGTGCTTTCTGCTAGTAATAAATGTTCAAAGCAGGCAGCAAAGGAAAGAGAAAACATGCAACATTTGGTTCCTTCGGGGAAAGGGGTTAATTTAGGGAAGATTTAGGGAGTATTTAACGTGTTTGCTGTGGAAGAGAAAGAACTAAGGGAGAAGAGCTTGAATATACAATTGGTTGAGAATCAAGGTGTGTACTCTCCAATGAGAAGAGGAGTGAAATTAACCTTGAAATGCTGTGAGACTCCTGCTTTTCCATGACAGCCAAAGATGATTAACAGTGGATATGAATACAGATAAGCTTAAAAGGGGAGGGATGAGAGTTTGGGAGTTTCCACCTGATGGCCTCAAGTTGTTTCTGTGAAGTAGGCAACATAGGAGGTCTGGTGAGGGTTGAAGGTGCAGGGTCTGAGTAGAAAGAAGAAAGAAAGCGATGATGGCTTAGAACAGCTGTTTCAGGGAAAGTAAATGGTGTAACTAAATGGATACTGAACAGTGTTAAAGACCCAGCAAAGGGTGGTAGACCATAAATTTATAATGATACAAATTAGCATAGTACTTTAATTTTTTTTCAGCATCATCAGACCATTCAGGAGAACATGTAGAGAAAAAGTGTTTGGACTGATTTGTTTGCACATTGTCAGCAAGGCTAGAGCAAAGGATAAAGGACAAGTGAATTAAATGTGTTGTAAAGAGTGTCACTAAGATAGCTAAGTAGTCTAGATAGAAAAAGAAATAAAATCATCCTAGATACAAATGGAGATTCTAAGAAAAGTAAGGATATTTAGTGGAAATTAGTGGATGAGAGATGCACTAGGTTTTAGGCAGGGGGGTATATCAGACAGATAACAAGGTCATGCATTTTGTGAGGAAGGGGAGGGGAAAGAAATTAAGAAATTATGAGGTAAACTTTCAGGGCAGCGTTGGTCCTTAGCTGCACTTTTGAAGTTGCCTCATATGATAGCAATGTTGAGTTGAAGAGAAAGACAAAAGCAAAAAAAACAAAAAAATACATATAGCTTATATATTGTACATATATTTAATATGATTAGAGGGCTGCTGAGAGATTCAGGATATTTCTCCCATTTTCCTAGGGCTGTGAGTTATCCATCCTTGAACTCAGCCATCCAGTATCTGGACTCTCTGTTCACAGAAAAATTGAGAAAACACTGGGCTTATTGTTCAGGCAATTTATGATCTTAACTTGTTCAACATTATTTCTTTCCTTTATGCTTAAATCATATAAGCATCTTCTTAACTTTCACCTCCTCCATGAAGCTTTCCTTAAAAGCATTCTTTGTTGAAATTGATCTTTTACATTTTTTTCTGTCTTATCTCTGTTATGACATTGGCCATATTCTCCCTATATTCTGTTTGTTTATGAAGAATGTATTTTTTTGAGGTTTCTGCTCTCTTATTCCCTGTAGTCCTGGCATATTGTTTTGTGAAAATGGGGCACTCAATAAATGCTCTGTGAATTTAAGTGGTTATTATTTCCTCATTCTGAATTAATTCATAAGATGTATTAATTGTTATATCGTAAAGTCTGAGAATTACTGAGTAGTATATTTGCATGACGGGAATTGGGAATGAGTGGCCCAGCACCTGAAAAATGTCCCCCTAGATTCTAAGAAGCCAGGAGTCTCATATAATCACTGAGAACTGGGTAAGTAAAGTAGATGAAAAGAGGTAGGAGGGATGGATGCCCAAGATCTTAGTCTACTTCACAATTTTGAGTGGGGAAAAAAAACTATCTACAATCAGTTTCTACATCGGTCTATGAATTCACCAAAATTGTTCAAAGAAGAAATTGTAACTCTATGTAATTTTGTGTGTGAGTGTGTGTGACAGAACAACAGAAAGGGCAGTCTCCCTAGGGCTTTTGTCTTTATTGTTTCACTGTGGATTGCTTTAATTTCATAAGTGTTTATTGTAATTTTCCTTTCCTATCTCCATCCACCTCACCCCTGCCTTATTTAAGCCATTGATTTTATTAAGCCTGTCCCTGGTCCTTAAAAACATTTGCTTAAAAGCACCCCCTCTCCATATTTTTTTTTCCCACAGAAGGGCCACTTTAATCAAGTTTTGTTCATGGGAAATAAATCTTGTAACTCTCCCCTAGTTTGAGCTCAGTTAAGTGCCATGGGCCTCTTTAAGCAGCTGATAGGCACACTCCTCCAAAAGAAATGGCTCCTTTGACACTGGACAACAGGGTTAAAGCAGTCATTAGTCTGCAGTATTCTGAGAGCCTCTGCCTAGAATTTAATTCCGTGGATACCTCTGTGAAATTGACAGAACCTTCACCTACTTGGGGGTCATATATTAACAAATCAAGAAAGAAAGAAAGAAAAAAGTCTTTGCTGTATCATAGCAAGTCCTTGGTCATTTTTCACAGCTTTACATTAAATTTGAAATATTAGCATATATAATTTTATATGTGATATTTACATTATGTTACCCCATTGATTAAACCTTATATTTAAAAATCCATCAGAAATTTCCAGACATAGTGTCTATGTAAATGAATACAATTAATTTACATTGGCTGGACTTCCTGCCAGTTTGAGTGCAAAAATAAACAAATCAGTAAACATTAGCGGTCCTAAAATTGTACCCTAAGTTTAAAAGGTGAAAGATTTATTCTATATGAAAAGAAACTAGAGTTGTACCCTGAGTTTAAAAGTATGAGTCTGTTTGCTAGATCATCCTGGAAAGGACTCTTAAATAAATTATTAATATCTATCTACCTATCTATCTGTATGACTCTCTATCTGTCCTATCTACCAGAAAATGGCTTTATTTGAAGTGTTCTGCATAGGACACTAACCTTAGAGAACATAATATTTAGAACCAAATCAGAATGTACAAAATACACTATAAAATCTGTTTTTCCTTTTGTTTCCATTTCACTCTTGCTTTAATCGAAATTATATTTGTGACAGATACATGGTCCTATACTGGCTTCTTTTTAATTCAGATCTCAGGGCTTGTGCTGCCAACGTCAGGATAGACTTATTATAACATTACTTTTCTTGTCTTCTTGTCATAAGGTTTACTCAATCTGAAGATTTGGGATTTTCCCCATCTAGGTACCCTAGTACAATTACTTTCTTTCACATATAGCCATCTCTCCTTCTCCTTCAAATTCCCTACTTCCATTTTTCTATTTTTTTTTCTCTTTACAAAAAAAGGAAAAAAAAAACATAAAAAAGAACAACATGTTAGATAATCCTCAAAATAATCCAACATGTGGAGGTAGCCACTAAGTATTATTGAGAGGATTTTGTTATTTGTGTTATTTTTTTTCATACTGGAAAATCGTGGAAGGCAATTTAAGTACAGCAATAGAAGAATGGTTTATTCATTTGAAATGAAAGAGTTATGTCTAGCCCTCAGACTTACAGTGTGAGCTAGAGTAATACATGTGATCCATCTTATATATTGCTTGCATTAAGATATGGTAACACATTTTTTCATCACTATTATTTTTGTTTCTAGATTCCCAGCTACCAAATCCAAAATAAACTTGGCCCAAATATTGAACAATTTATTGGAAAGGTCTTCTCGATTTACTTAATTTCTTTTCCCACTGACATAAGCCTAATGCAAGCAGGCATAATTTGTGTAAATTAAAGCCACAGTTGTTTCTAGTGCTTGTCTTTCTGTCATATAATTCATTCTTCAACTGTTGCTAAACAAATCTTCTGAAAGATTTCTTTTCAGAGAAATGACATCTCTGTATATGACAAGTGTTAATAATCGTAGTATATATTTTAAATCTAAAATGGCATAGCTTCTCGTCATACAGGAAAAAACATACAAAATGAGAAAACTAGAACAATGGCATTCTGGTTTTACTAAACCTATTTATTTGCTCTGGCAGCACCACTCACCAGCTTTGTCCTGACCTCTCAGCTCATAGACAAATAATTTCTCTATTTTTTCCACTCAGTCCCGAGCCCTTTGCCTTCTCTAATGATAGCTAAGTCCATTATATTAATGTTAGGGGGCCATATATTATAAGCATACATTGCAGAATAAATTAATCTTAGATACATTACTCAGAAAAATGGTGTATTTGTTTCAGTACTGTTCTGATAATATATATGCTCATCCTCATTTACATTTTCCAGGAAGGAATAATGGTTTATTTTCTAAGAATTTGTGATATGGATTTTTAATTCCTGCATGAAATAGATAAAGGTATTGCATTTTGCAATCTACACAGGAACAGGAATTTAATGTGTGTGAACAGTTTGCTCATTTACTAGAATAATATATCCTAAATGGCTTCAATGTGTTCATAGACAGCAAACACTAAAAGCAGTAATTGGAAAAATATATCACCAGTCCAAATGTCCTTGTAGTCTTGGATTGGAGTCTGGTGATCTTTCTAAATTCTTTGTTTAGTCAGGTTGGAGTATGCTAGAATTATTAGCTGAGATTCACATTCTCAGAATTTTAAGCTATGAAAATACAAAGGATGTAGATGAACCCATAGTATAGTTAAATTGAACCGAAAAATTCTTAGAAATTCATACTTTTATATGTATCATATTATTCACCTAAAAACAACTTCTGGATAAATAAAATTTAGAAAAATTTCATGGTGGAAATTTGAGTTTGGATGTTTGTAGTATCTATGTAACTATGAAATATTTAAGCAACTGTACTAAACAATCACTTTGTTTTAGAGTGAATAGGTATTTTTGTTCCAGTGATTAAAACTTATCGAAACCATGAATATCATGAAAAAAATAATTACATTAGTTTGGTAATGCTAGTTGTTGTAATAGAGAAGATCCTGAAATTCATGGCTTAACACAAAAGATGAAAACACCAAAACAGCTCTTTGTAATTAATGGCAGAAGGGATTATCCTTCATTCAACATTGCATGGAACCGGGCTGAAGAGGTTGTGCTATCTTCAACATGTGACTAAAAGGGTTCCAATAGGGTTCATGAGAACATTGTTACCCTCAGGCTATCTATGAGGGATTGTGGATTTCCTGCTTATTACAGAGCAACTGACAGATCCAGTGCAAAATCTCTGGCTCCTACCTAAGCCTGAGAAATAAGTAACCCAAGCCTTGATGATGATTGGAATCTTGCTGGGATTGTTGTCACCATTGGCACATAATGTATATAATGTACATGAAGGATGTTGAGATGTAGAAGATATGAATGGTTATCAATGAGAAATGAATTTTTACTGTAGTAGATGTATTGTAGTTGCCACAGCATAGTATGATGATAGAATTATTCAAGAGTTTTATGACTTAATAACCCCAAACAATGCCAGGTATGAATTTGATTAATTATCTTTTCTGTCTTAGCTGCTGCTTCTCACTGCCTTTGGAGAGGAGGTGCTTCTTCTCTGCTGTCCTGACCTCCTCCATTAAAAAAAAAAAAAAAAAAAAAAAAACCTGCTTACCCAACACTACACCTTTATCCAAAACTTATACCCTCTAATATAATACCACATATAACACAGAAGAACAGCAGTTAACCCTGTTAGAAAGAATGGAAAATAGACTTAGAAATACCTACTGGTCCACCAGGAGGAAAGAGCATGAAGAATTTTATGATCGAAATTTTCAAGAGTTATATATCACTTTTGCTCATATCCCTTTGGCTAGAATAGTCATATGATCATAACTGACTGCAAGAGAAGCTGGGAAATAGAGGGATAGTTGTGTGATTGCGAAGTAGCAATCAGGTTGGTGAGTAGTTAGCAATGTCTGCCACTTAATCTTGATCAAGATAAAGTCAATAATGGCAAAATTATATTTATAACTTTTAGTTATTATGTTTGCATGACAGTATGTATGTGTATAGAAATGTCATAATGGAGATTTTTATAAGCAAAATACACAAAATTAAAATATATCAAAGCCTAAAAAATAAATATTGAATGAATAAGATAACAAAGGAGGTGAGAAACATATGTAAAGAGAACTATGCAACACTGAGAAAAGAAACTGTAGAAGACATAAACTGATGGAAAACCCTACCATGCTCATGGATTGGCAGAATCAATATTGTTAAAATGTCCATATTACCTAAAGTGATCTACAGAATTAATACAATTCCTATCAAAATACCATCATCATTGTTTATAGATCTAGAAAAAATAATTCTACTCTTCGTATGATATATTTAGATTTTCATTTTTTAAAGAATATTTTATTGTGCTTAAGCAAGAATAAAAATTTGGAGTTCATATAATACATAGCATTAATTCAGCTCTTACCATGTGTCAATCCCTATTCTAAATGTGATTATATATATATATATATATACACACACACATACATATATATATCTCATTTAATCCTTATTATAGTCATATTAAATAGGTACTGTTTATTATGTACTTTTTACAGATGGGGTACATACATTAAGCTCAAATAATTTAAGTAATTTGTCTAGTAAAATGATAGAGCTTAGATTCAATCCCAAACATTCTAATAGATTCATTGCCTGAGCCCTTAATCAGTATGAGAAGAAAAGACATAACCCGAAGAATGCTAGAGTTGCCTCCCCAAAGTGCTTTGTAAAACTGTGTTCTATTTAATTGAGTTTCTGTACTTAAGATATGCTGAAACTTCGACATACATTGTATGTATTTGAACATATATATTTTCAAGCTTATCATCACAATACAAATAGATGGCAATGCTGAACTTAATATAAATTCCTCAGAAGGTCAAAAACATTTAATTCCTACTTAAAATTAATATCCTATAAGGATATAAATTCATCACTACTGACATGCCAGTATAGAGTTATAATTATTATGTTTTACAACCCTTCATCATTTCTATCTCCAACCTCTCACACCAGTTTTTTTCTTCACTTCATTAGTTACCAATTATTTACATATTTTTTTCTGTGGAATGCGAAGTAGAGTATTTCTTAAATCTTTTTGATATAAATGATAGACTTACTGGATGCTCTGTTGCTAGAATTCAATGAAAAGTCAGTCTTTATTATTCTCACAGTCTCTTTCTAGTAGGGAAGAGAACAAAGTCCCTACCCCAGAGCCATTGTAAGTACAGCTAGTCTTTAACAACTCATTCCCTTATGTTTATAGTGAGTTCGTTTTTTTGTGAGTTCTTACTCTGGGACAGCCACTATACTTAGTGCATTTGATTTATTGGCTTATTTAATTCTCATAAAAGCTTGTATGAATCAGGATCGTCTTTTTTATAAAATGTAAAAAAAATATATTTGAGTGGTTCATAATTATTCAGTATGATACTGAATTTCATTTAAAGTTGTCAAAATGTCCTGAAGGAAAACTTGGAACACGATCTTAGATTTATTAGATTTTGTCTCCAATATATAGGATCTAATATACAAAAGAATCTTCATCTTTCTAAAGTTAAAAAGACAGCAAAATATGCTTATGGATACTTCAAGACACTATTTTCTTAACACCAACCTACTATTATAAGCAAACAAGGGAGTTCTCAATTTGACATCAAATAATTCACCACCTGTAACACACTTGACTAAGACTAATTAGCAATGTCCAACTTGGCAACCTATAACTGACAAAGCACGAAGTAAAAAAACAAACAAACAAACAAAAAACCACTTCATTAGAAATAATAGTAATATAACATGTGTGGAAATGTGTTAAATATTATCATTATAGTCAATATTATGTCAAAGTCTGTGATGTCCTCAGGAATAAAAAGAACAGAAATGAGTTCTATTCCCTGTTTCTGCAGAACATCCAAATTTATCTGTGTTGGAACCCTTGAGTACATAAGAATCAATTACTCATGGGGGACAATAAGCGATCAGTAGATAAAATACTTGTTTTGCCTATTAATGATAGTAGATTGTCATTATTATCAATTTTTTTACAGATGTATTGTTTGCTGATTGTATCTGAACAAGAAAATATGAATGATCTACTGTTGGTTGTGTCTGGAGTCATCACTTTGATTTAAACTTGGCATAGATAGATAGATATAATGTAGTTTCGAACAGAGAGCAGGCTGCTGTTTGCTGTGCCCGTGAAAATGCAGTCTGGAGAGTTACTGAGGTGAAGGCAGCTACATGAAGAAGCACTGTGTAAACAGGTCATTGGAAGGACTGGCTAACTAGACTGTGCCCCTCTAATATTCTACACTAAGTGGTTTATGCTCTCATTATGAGTGCTGTCCCAGTGGAGGAGGGTTAAATAAACTCTCCTCCTAAAGATGAGCATATTATTTTTCATAGTTTAGAGTTAACTGGCTAGCCTTGAAACTTTACACAGGTATACAGAGAAAGAGAGGTGCTGAAGCAGACAGGTAAAAATGGTCACCGTAGTGAAACATCTGCAAAGGTCAACCCCATGAAGCCAAACTCATCAGATGAGTTTACTGTACATCACAGGTATCTAACAGATGTGCTCATTTTTATTTTCTGAATATTCATGTTTTAGCTGCCATCTGTGACTTTCAGTGTATTAAAGAATATATCTTTTCATATTTCTAGATATTAATGCCTGTGTCATAGCCTTCTAATTATATGCTGCTTTGATACTTGTTAGGGAGTGTGGTTATTCTTATTATCATGTAACATCACTTCTGCCAATCTTTATTTCATTCAAGGTTCTCTTTAGTTGACTTAGAAATGTGAATTTTGTTTACTTTAAATAGGGGAAATAAAAAGCTGAGAACATTATATTAGGCCTTTATTCCTGTTTTCTTATTTCCATTGATTCTATTCTACTTAACAGTGAATGAATTCAGTCTACTTTCAGTTGTAGCTTTTTCATATTGAGGCATATTCTGACAAGATCCCATTTTCCAAATGCATGTGTTTTAATTGGGCTTCCATGTGGTGATAGATACAGGACTCCCTGCTATTTCCTTTCTGGCTTCTATAATTCTCAGCACAGATGGTTTTTATTACACTACTTCTTCCTCCCACCCTTCACCACCCTGACAATAAATACTGATACAGCCCCCTGAGGTATTCATTCATCTCTCAGGCCTGCAAACAGACCAGACAGCATCTCATGATTGGGAAGAGTGACAGTGGGAGGACAGGATCATTACAAGACAGCTGAGCAAACCCTTGGGAATTTGAAACAGTGCAAGTAAAAAATGGACCAGTTCTCACTGTAGCTAAATTTCAAGCCTAGTGTTTCCTAAGGTTTACATCAGTTTTTTTTTTTTTTTTTTTTTTTTTTTTTTAATGCCCCAGTGTAAAGAATGAGATGCAATAAGAATATACACATTAATCTTGAAAGACTCACAGGAATATATGCACTTCAGGAGGGTTGGTGGAGAATATGGAAGAAGCTTTGGACTGTTAGGGAAATTCATTTATCTAATGGTCAATGGGGAAACATTAATCCTGGGAAAAGTTGTGAGCCTGACTTTGAGTGCTTTCCATTCCACATGTTGTGTCTCTCTTTACTCCCATCAATATGTATCATTCTATCAGGGCCCTACTAGTTTAATTGGCTGGCAGATATAATGATTTTATGAGACACCTCAATGTTTGTTTTATTCATGCAACAAATATTGATTTGTTACTCTTTCCTTGCCAAATGCTAAAGAAATAGGAAACAGTGGTGAACAAAAGCAGTCACCACACTTGTGAGTTTTTCATAGTAAATCATCACATTTTTATAAATTCATAATTGAAAACCAAGATAAATCTTTTGAAATAAGTGAGCATATTTCCATGAGAACATGTGATCAAGGATTCTAACCTAGAGTAGGAAGGAGTGATTAAAGTTTTATTTCCTGAAATTAGAAGGGTGAGTATAATTAACTAGATTTGTTTATTTAACAATGTTTTAGATAAAGGAACACTTAGAGGCAAAGTTTCAGGTAAATTGCAGATAAGGTCATGGTGGGCGGTCCTGCATAAAGACTGATAGCTTGAGAACCTAAAGATTATGCAAGGTGAAAGTGCTTTCTATAAGTGTGTATGTATGTGTATATATACATTATATATAGTAGTATATATATGGTTAAATATATATGCATATGAATATGCATATAAAATTCATTTATGCATATGAATTTTAAAATTAGGTCCCTATATTTGCCAGGCCTACTATTTGTTCTTTGAAAGCTAATCTTTGTAAAGCTAATCCTGAGTAACACTAATTATTTTTAATATTCTATTTCATGCTTCCATCCTTGCATATGAAAACTATCATCATCAGAATAAGCTGACATTTATTTATTTATTTATTTATTTATTTATTTATTTATTTTTTAAATGGAATTTTTTTTTATATATCAGAATATTACAGGAGTACAAACATTTAGGTTACATATATTGCCTTTGTACCACCTGAGTCAGAGCTGCAAGCATGCTCATCCCCCAGAGAGTATGCACTGTACCTGTTATATGTGAATATACCCATTCCCTCTATTGCCCTCCCACCTGCCTGACACCTAAGAAATGTTACTTCTATACACATAAGTGTTAATCAATTAGTACCAATTTGATAGTGAGTATATGTGGTGCCTGTTTTTCCATTCTTGTGATACTTCATTTAGGAGAATGGGCTCCAGGTCCATACAGGATAACACGAGTGTTGTTAGTTAACCTTTGTTTTTTGTGACTGAGTAGTATTCCATGGTATACATATACCACATTTTATTAATCCACTCACGGATTGATGGGCACTTGGGTTGTTCCCAAATCTTTGCAATTGTGAATTATGCTGTTGTAAACATTCAAGTGCAGATGTCTTTATTATAGAATGTCTTTTTTTTTTCCTTTGTGTAGATGCCCAGTAGTGGGATTGCTGAATCAAATGGTGGTTCTACTTGTAGTTCTTTGAGGTATCTCCATATTACTTTCCATAGAGGTTTTATGGTTCGCAGTCCCACCAGCAGTATAAAAATGTTCCTATCACTCTGTATCCATGCCAGCATTTGTTGTTTTGGAACTTTTTGATAAAAGCCATTCTAACTGGAATTAAGTGATATCTCATTGTGGTTTTGATTTGCATTATCCTGATTATTAGAGATGGTGAGCATTTTTTATGTACTTGCTGGCCATCAGTCTGTCTTCTTTTGAAAAGTTTCTGTTCATGCTGTTTACTCACTTTTTAATGGGGTTGGTTGATTTTTTTCTTCCTTATTATCCTGAGTTCTGTATAGATTCCAGTTATTAGCACTCTATCGGATGTATAGCATGCAGATATTTTCTCCCATTCTAGGGGTTGTCTATTTGCTCTCTTGATTGTTTTCCTGTCTGTGCAAAAACTTTGTGATTAGATCAAGTCCCATTTGTTTATCTTTGTTGTTGCTGTGATTGATTTTGGGATCTTCTTAATAAAACAATTTTGTCCTTAAAAATGTCCATGGGTACTTGTCTGTTTTGGATGAACACAATTCTGATGTCTTTATTGTTTATAGGGTCCCTAATACATTTTCTGTTTTTTAACTTATAGACAGTGTGAAACCAATCTTGAGGAAGGCAGATAAGACAACGGGAAAAGAGAGTAGATTGACATTGAGACAGTTCAGGAAGAATTATTATATCTTCAAAGCCACAAATATATGGATGCTTCCTAGCATGAGATGATATATTCAAAATTAATGGTATACTTTTGCCTTCAGTTTGTAAACCATTTTTATTGTTTGAAAATATAGAGTGTGGGTTTATGGTCAAGCACTCTTGGAAGTTGTCACTAAGTTCTAACAACACGTAAAAATATGAACAGATTGAAAAAAATCAACAACTCTTCTAAGATCCATTAGAGTAGTGAGGTCACAGAGCAAACTAATGCCCCCCAAATTAGAGAGAGAGAGAGACAGACAGACAGATAGACAGAAAGAGAGAGAAAGAAAGAGAGAGAATTGGATATCTAGAGCCACAACATACCAGGACAGAAACCCACAAATAGAAATTTCCACTAGAACCAGTCAAGGGTAGGAAAACCTTAGCTGTAGTTGACAAATTGCTGGAAGCTTGATGTGGACAAGTCAGAGAGTAAAAAACTAAACTACAGGGAGTCATAGTCATTGTGGGGCTCTCACACTTCTGTTAGTTTTACCTCCAGGATCTCTACCAAATTCTTGCAGTAAAGACCTGAGAAAAATCCTTGCCTGAAAGGGGGAAAGTAATTGTTTTGAAATATTCCAGAGAATCTGTTTTTATTAGCAGGGGCTGCCCTTGGGAAAAACTATTAATATTTTTTCAAAACCTAACATATTGGGGTTTTGTCAGATCCCAACTGACCTACGGGAAGCAAAATACCTAACTCCAGCTTCCTCTGGCCTTCCAAGTGGGGGGAGATAAAGACACAATTCCAATCTCCTCTAAACATTCTGTCCCACGGGAGAGAGGTACTAAGAAGCACTTGGGAAGTTCACAGCCCAGGAGCATAAGCTCACTAAAAGACTGAGTCTAAAGGACTACCACCACAGGATTATGATTCCTTTTTCACTGTATCTTACTGCCACATTACTAAAGACCTATTTAGTAGTTTGTTCTACCCATCACATTATGTCTGATTATCAAGAAAAAGTTACAAGGCATACTAAAAGGCAAAAGTCACAGGTTGAAGAAATTGAGCAAGCATCTAAACAAGAGTCAGATATGACAAGAAAGTGGAATTATCAGACCAGGAATTTAAAAAAAAAATGTGATTAATATGCTAAGGGCTCTAAAGAACACAGTAGATCACGTGCAAGGACAGATGATTAATACAAGCAGAGAGATGGAAATTCTAGAATCAATTAGAGATCAAAAATATATATATATATATAATATAATTATCAAAAATTAGTGCATTTGATGGACTTGTTAATAGACTGGGCATGCCTGAAGAATTTCTCAGCTTCTGGTAGTGATAATAAAAACTTCCAAAACTGAAAAGAAAAGAGAAAAAAGACTGAAGAAAACATAACAGAATATCCAAGAACTTTGGGGCAACTATAAAAGGCATGTTTGCATGATGGGAATACCAGAAGGAGAAGAAAGAGAGAAAGAAACTAAAGAAATCTTTGAAATAGTAATAACTGAGAATTTCATTAGCTTAATATGAGGCACCAAGCCATAGATTCATGAAGCACAGAAAATGAAAATACAACTTATTAAAATTTGGGAGATGCAGTGAAAGCAGTACTCAGAGGGAAATTTTTAGCATTAAATGCATATGTAGGAAAAGAGGAAAGATCGAAAATTAATATTCTAAGTTTCCACCTTAGAAAACTAGAAAAAGAAGAAGAAATTAATACAAAATAATCATAAAAAAATAAATACAAATTGGAGAAGAAATCAGTGAAATTAAAAGCAAGAAATCAATAGAGAAAAATAATAAAACCCAAAACTAGTTCTTTCAAAATATTAATAAAATTGATAGACCTATATAGCCAGACTAAGAAAAAAAGAGAGAAGACAAAAATTACTTATTTCAGAATTGAAAGAGGGGGCATCAATACAGATACCATGGGCATCAAAGGGATCATAAAGGGACACTATGAACAATGCTATGTCCACAAATTAGAAAACCTAGATGAAATGGCTCAATTCCTTGAAAACCCAGGTAAAATCATACATCTGCCAAAACTCTAACACAAAGAAATAGGCAATCTGAATAGGTCTATACCTATTAAAGAAATTGAATCAGTAGTTAATAACCTTCTAAAATAGAAAGCAGCATGCCAACATGGGTTCACTGGTGAATTATACTAAACATTTCAGTAAGAATTTTTACCAATGCTCTGGAATCTCTTTTAGAAAATGGAAGTGGAGGAAATACTTCCTAACTCATCCTATGAGGGTAGCATTAACCTAATACCGAAATCATACAAAGACCTTACAAGAAAAGATACTCAACACAAGTATCTCTGATGAATATAGCTGTAAAAATTCTCATCAAAACAGTAGCAAATTGAATCCAGCAATGTATAAAAAGAATTATACACCAAAATCAAATGGGTATTATTCCAGTCATGCAAAATTATTTCAACTTTCATTTATGTTGAATCTATTAATCTATTAATGTTATCATCACATCAAAAGGCTAAGGAAGAAAATCACATGATTATATCAATAAGTATAGAAAGAGCATCTGACAAAATCCAACACCAATTGATGATTAAAAAAAAAAAAAAAACTCTCAGCAAACTAAGAATAGAGGGGAACTTAAAGAACAATTACAAACAAACTACAGTTAACATCATATTTAATATTGAGAACCTAGCAACTTTCCAGCTAAGATCAGAAAAATGGCAATGATGTCCCCTCTCACCACTCCTTTTCAACATCATAGGACTTGGAGTCCTAGCTAATATAATAAGACTAAAAAATGAAATAAAAGTATATAGATTGGGAAGGGAAAAATAAAACTGTCTTTGTTTGTAGATGATATGATTGTCAATGGAGAAAATACGAAAGAATCAACAACTTAAAACTCAAAATTCTGATGAAAGAAATCGAAGAACTAAATGCAGAGATACTCTAGGTTCATGGGTAGGAAAACTTAATGTTTTCAAGATGTCAGCTTTTTTCCCAATTGATTTACAGATTCAACTCAATCCCAGTCAAATCATAGCAAGTTATTTTGTAGATAATTGAAAAACTGATTTTAAGGTTTATTTGGAGAAGCAAAAGACCCAGAGAAGCCAAAACAATACTGAAAGAAAGGAACAAGCTTAGAGGGCTGACACTACCGAACTTCAAAATTTATCATAAAGATACAATAATTAAAACTGTGGTATTGGAGAAAGAACAGACAAATAGATCAATGGAACAGAATAGAGAGCACAGAAATAGATCCAAACACACATAATCAACTAATCTTTGACTAAAGAGCAAAAGCAATGCAGCAGAAAAAAGATAGTCTTTTGAAAAAACGGTGCTAAAACAACCAGACATCTTCATGCTAAAAAAAAAACAAAAAACAAAAAAAAACAAAGAACAAAACAAAACAAAAGAATCTGGGCATAGACCTTATAGTTTTCATAAAAATTAACTCAAAACAGATCATAGGCCTAAACATTAAATGTCAAACTATAAAACACCTAGAAGATACTTTGGATAATTTACATGACCCTGCATATGACTATGACTTTTATATATAACACCAACATCATAATCCATGAAAGAAAGAGTCTATAATCTATGTTTTATTAAAATTAAACAGTTCTGTTCTGGGAAATACATTGTTAAGAGAATGAGAAGATAAGCCACTAAGTAGGAGAAAATATTTGAAAAAAATTGATAAAGAACTTTTTATCCAAAATATATAAAGAATGCTTAAAACTCAATGGTAAAATAACTAATTAACCTAATTAACAAGTGGGCAAAAGACCTGAACAGATACCTCACAAATAAGATATACAGATAGCAAATAGCATATGAAAAGTTGCTTCACATCATATGTTATTAGGAGACTACAAATTAAAACAACAGTGAGATATCACTACATACCTATTAAAATGGCCAAAATCCAAAATCCAAAACATTGACAGCATCAAATGCTGATAAGGATGTGGAGAAACAGGAGCTCTCTGGTGGGAATGAAAAATGGTACAACCACTTTGAAAGATAGTTCAGCAGTTTCTTATAAAACTAAATATAGCTTATCATACAGTCCAGCAATTGTCTTCCTTGGTATTTACCCAGGCAAGTTGAAAACTTATGTCCACAAAAATCCCTGCACAGAAATGTTTATAGCAGCTTTATTCACAGTTGCCAAAACCTGGAAGCAATCAAGATGTCCTTAAATAGGTGGAGGGATACATAAACTGTAGTCTGTCAAGACAATGGAATAATATTCAGTGCTAAAAAGAAACAAGTTATAAAGCCATGGAAAGACACAGAGGAATATATTACTAAGTGAAATAAGCCAATTTGAAAAGGATAATGCTATATAATTCCAATTATATGACATTCTGGAAAAGGCAAAAACTGGAAGAAAAAAAGATCAATGATTAACAAAAGTTAAGGGAAAAAGAGGGATGAATAGGTGCAGTACAGATTTTTAGAGCAGTGAAAATATTCTGTATGATACTATATTAGTGAATAAATGTCTTTATGCATTTATCAAAACCAATAGAATATATAACACCAAGAGTAAACCTTAATGTAAAGCATGGCTTTTCAGTGATAATGATGTATCAATGTATGTTCGATTGTAGCAAATGTACCACTCTGGTGGAGGAGGTTGATAGTGGGGGAAACTGTGTGTTTGGGATAAGGGGTATATAAGAACTCTCGCACTTTCTGCTCCATTTTGCTGTCACTTTACCTAAAAGTGCTCTTAAAAAGGGACTCTTTTTTTCCAAGAAAATCCATAAAAAACAAAAACAAAAACAAAAAACCCTAGAAATTGACAAAATATGTCCTTTGGGACTGGATAATAATAATTAAAAAAATAGTAAAACACAACTCTAAAGGAACTGAAATTGCAGAGATTTGGAGATGTTACTGAATGAAGAACTGTTGGGATAATGTTAAACATTTGATACTATTAATACATTAGCATTTAGGATCTCTAGTTCCATTGAAAAGATAAAACTTTTTGAATAACAGAATCCTAACTTAGATGTAAAAGGCACTTGTGTATGTAGCTTATTATACAATGAATGAGTGTATTTAAGTGTAATATAAGTATATTTATATTAGAAATAAATAAGCCATAATGCAAATTTTTATCACATAAGTAAAAGGCATGAAGAGCCAGAACCTACGTCATGAACATCTCAGTCTCCTGAAATTTACCCTTCATAAATGTGTGCACATTGATTATGTGTGTAGTGTCTTCTTGGCATTGCAAATACCAACTTATGACATGCCTTTCTGAATTTAAGTAGTGTATAGGTAGAGTCACTTTTATTTATTTATTTATTTATTTATTTATCCCATTTATTTTCTACTTGTATGATTTCATGTGGTACAAATATAATTTTGTTTCATTGATATATGGTTTTGAGAGACACTTTACACAGAGATTTCAGCAATTATCAATTTTTTAGCAGTGATTTAACCAATAAAGCTTTAGCTGATTTTGACAGAATTTTGCATCCAAATTTCATGTGTTTTTAAGCTGTTAAAGCCAAGTTACAAAATGGTCTAGAGAAAAAGTTTTATGCTTCTTTGCATGACATAATATCTTTTATCTAAAGTCAGGGAAATCTTAGAAAATATTGCAGCAATAAGAAGTTCCCTGGGGTTTTTTGAACTGATTAGCTTTTACAGTTCACTTGATAATGCAGATTCTATTTAACACAAAGTATATCAGGAGTTACAATGAAGATGAAATGTGACTCCTTAATATATCTTACATTAGATATGTTTCCCTGATTTTCTTTAATGGTATTTCTGCTTCAGTTAAATTTAGACGAGTGTGTTTCACAGTGTTTTTTTTTTCTCAAGATAACTTTGTTTTTATAAACAAAGACCTAAACTTTTGGATGTAAAATGAACTACGGTTTGGAAAGAGATGGTACCAAATTTTAATAACTATTAAAGCTCTAGGATTCTTCATAGTACAATTTGAAAATATATTCTAAGCACTAGGTAAAACAATTTTTAAGTAGGTGTTTACTGTGTAAAGCAAAAAGTTCATATTCAGAAGTTATACTCACTGGGACCAAAAAAAAAAAGAAATTAAAAACAAAAACAGAAGTTATATTCGCTGAAAAATACCTAACCTGTTTCAAGAAGATATGCTGACCAGAAATGCTAGGGTGTTGTGACAAAGTGAATAAATAGGAAGCAGGTCTAGACAGAACACCAGGAAGAAGAGGAAATGAGGGCAGAGCTAGGGATCATTATCTTACATCAAGTTCTCTGGTTTTAAATTGAATTTCCACTCTAGTTGCCTTGTGAGTTCTCATGGTGTTCTAATCAGTCAAGGAATAAAAGGTTGCTTGAATAGACAGAGATAACACACTGTTCATAAAATTTTCAAAGAATTTAGCACCTCACTTCTGGATAGCCAAGATTAAGTATTAATATAAAGATTATGTGGATTACTTTTTGGATTTTCTTGAGAATACAGTAAACAAACAAACAAACAAACTCACCCAGGGACACCTAGCTAAAGGAATTATAGAAGCAAAGTCACTATGCCAAGGAATAAAAATTTAGATTATGTCACTTTCATAATGCAAAATATATTGTTTCTGACAGGACAAAATCTAACTTCCTTAACTCGTGTTAATTTCTTTTCAATGAAGCCAGACATTTAATTAAACAGCTTTTTGATTTTACCTTACAGATATCTAGCTTCCTACTACCTGTCTAGCATGTCTGAATCCTGTTTGCATACAATAAACATTCCCTAGTCTGAACTTCCAATCATACTTTATTTCTCCCTACATATAGACTATTAATCCTCCTATCCTAATATTATAAGTCTTTATTAATTTAACTTATTCTTTTATTAGAGTGTAAGCTTATTGAAAGCAAGTTTCATTAATTGTGATATCACTTAACTTTTCCTGATTCCTATTAGATCCTCAGAAATGAATTCATTTATTCATTCATTCATTGCTTATGAACAAAAGAGTAAATCAGCTTGAAGCCGTATTGAAGACTTTTAATTTGGGAAGCTAACTGTAAATTTGGAATGAATGTAAGAGCCCTTTCCGCATTTGCTTGTCTTTTTGCAAATCTTACTCATTTGTGACTTCAGATAAATGCATTTTGGTATAATGGAAGTACAGCACAAGTATCTGTCATTCTCAGGCTGCCACTTGTACAGCTATAAAGAAGATTTTTCCTAAACTATTGATCCAAATCATAGAAAATGAGTAATGGATAATCTTGGGATGAATATTTGGTGTCAAAGTAGTGTTTTAATAGCCAACTGAGAGCAGAAGAATAGAAAAAAATTCTCATAGTTTAGAAAAGAACTAACAACTAAAGACAAAGTGACTGACATCCAAGATTTCAATGGTTTTTGTTAGGCAAAAAGAATGAGATCCATCAGTTCACAATAGGAGGAAAAGTAAGAAAAAGTTTCTCCCTATTATGTTTTTTATCAAGTTGTTTTTAGGAAATCACAATGTGCATAGCATAAAGAAAACATAGTGGAAAGAAAATAGTTCCTAATATCACTTCAATGATACAGTTGTTTTTATTAAAATGAATCAGAGTTCATGCGTGGAACCAAAATATATACCATTAAAAAATATTATCAATTGGTTAAGTTATGCTTTTGTCTCTATATTTTTAATTGCAAAAAGCAAATTATTCAGCATTGTATATATTTAAATATAATATCCTATCATTCTTCCAGACACATTTTTTCTAGCAAAAGTGGATTTTATATTCCACATATTGTTCTTCAATTTGCTGTGTTCATTCAACAATATTGGCAGCTTCATAGTATTTTATTGTATGGAAGGGCTGCAGTCTACTTAACTGCTCACTTATTGACAGGCGTGCAGGCTATTTTCCAAAAATCAATATTTCAAATCATTGAAAATATATATCTATCATTTCATTGTTTGTCTACTATCTGTTTACTACCCATTTATCAAGGCATTTATGTTCATGGTTTTTTTAAAGATACATTCCCTAAAGTGGAATTTTGTGGAACTACCTTTTTAAAAAGTTAATAACTGTTGACAAATTATCCTGTGAAGATACTGTATGAATATAGATCTGTACCAGGAATGCATATGAATAGCTATTTCCCTACTTCTTTGCACAAACTGGATATTATTATTTTTAAAAATTCCACCAATATGTACATATCAATTAGGTATTCCATTTATTTGACATTTAATGAAGTTGAACATTTTTTCATATATTTATTGCTTAATGAAGCAAAATTGGAATGAATATAATTATTTTTTTTAGAACATGATTTTTTTAGAACATGACATCTTTTACAATAGAGTTTTCATAGCTTTGTTCACTATCAATGCAATTGTGACACATTTGTTCTGTCCTTTCATAGGAATGCTTGATTTTCTGTATCAGGGTTTGGGACAAGTAAAGTGTGCTGACAGTTCGATAGGTACAGTTCACCCACAGTAAATTCCATAAGCTCCATAAAAAATAACAGGCAGGATAAAATCTTAGAAACATATTTAAAGGAAACCACACTCCCTCATTTAATGGGTTTATGGAAATGACTCATACTTAGTCTCTAACAGATAAGAATCCGGTTCATAAGTGACCCATGTGAACCATGGTTACTCTTGCCTTTCTGCTTTTCATCACTAGAGCCCAACATGATTAATTCATTAAAAACATAATTAATAGCATGGCCTTTGGAGCTGGGCTGCCTTGCTCTAAATTCTAGTTCTGCCTTATTAGCTGTGTGATTGTGGGCAAGTTATTTAACTTCCTTGGATATCTTATCTGAAAAATTGGGATAATATTATCTACCTCATAGTGCCGTATGGCATGCCTCATATGGCATATATATAAAGATTTTAGAAAGTGTAAGTAAGCATCATGTGATTGCTGTAGGTATTCTTTACATCAGGAGATCCTTTAAGGGATAGGAAAAGCTATGTGAGGTACAGCAGTGAATATTAATATATTTATTGAAAATGTTAATACAGATAGACAAAGAAAGTAAAATGCTAAAAGAATAAGTCACATATTCAAAATTTCCCAATGTATAAGGAATTAAAAAGAAAATTCTTTCTTATCCTCTTCCTGAAGCATATGGGACCCAGGAGGCAGAATACAGATTCTTATTATTAAAATTTATATGCTATACTAGGTTAATATATTACACATTGGAAGACTGGCCTGGGAACATAATCCCTACTTGTAATATTTACATGGAAAAATGTTTTCATATTCAAACAACTATCTTACAAAAGATCTTTTGGAAAACCATATATTCAAATAAAAATTGCCTGTGTAAAAGTTTTTACTGGACCACAGAAGTTATAGCCAGAAACCATAATAAGCTAATACTTTTTTTCACTAATTACCACCTGAAAACATGCTCAAAATATCAGTAGAGACATGGGTGTTGACATGGTTAGTGTATAATACTTGTTGGTAAGAATAAAGTGAGTAACTCCCACCTTCTAATAGCACATGTATAGTATGTCTCTTCCACATAGAAGTGCTATAACCAACAACATGGAAAGGAGACTTATCAAAGCATTGACTCAGACATGAAAAGCATATAAAACTTATAAAGAATGAGTGTGTAAAGAAGAAACAAATTCTATTCACCATCCCATCAGCCTTTATGAGCCTCCATATTTTTCCAAGTTCTAAAAGGGATATTGATATTGGCCTGGCATTTCAGAGCCAAGCTTTGAATGGGATTTTACTTAACTCCTAGACAGAATTCCTATTAAGCTTCATAAGAAGCCTCTCATCAGAATCTAGCGTTAACACTTGAATGGAACTAAACCTTACCAGGCTGACTTAAGGATGCCTTTTTTTATGCTTCCATTTCACCTTGTGAATATCTCTGGTAGAATAATTATTATTTTACATCTTTATAGTCTATAGATATATCTGGATCACTGCATTAATGGCCTTTTAAAATCCCTGGATCTCAAATGCCTTGTAAAGTGTATGATTGATGATAGGAGTAGAATAAATGTTTAATGAATATCTCATTAAATGAATGAACTATCAGTTACAAAGGTAAGAGTGAGAAATGGTCCCAAATTTTCAGTGTCTGAAAACTATTGGCTTTTAACTATTATACATCCTTGATTTCAACCATTTTATCTATTTAAAGTATTAAAATGTGTTTAAAAAATGAAAGTTCACCAATGGAAAGCTCATGTAAAATATAACCATAACATAATCTTGAAACTTGGATTATGTGGCCATGATTAAAGCACAAACTTGTAAGAAAGCTACTGGGGCATTAGTATAGGAAAAATCAAAACTTCAAATGCTTAACTATAAACCTAAAACAATAAGATGATGATTGTATGTTCATTAAATAAATCTTTGACCATTATCGTATTGTCATAAATCTTTTCTGTATTCTCATTAACAAAAATAATGATTAAACAACTTTATATAAGAAACCATATTTATTACTCTCAAGCAAGTGCTCTTTTCTACCATAATGTAGTAGAAAAGATAAAACATGTTCATATTTTGATTGTAAAAGTGGAAGTCAGTATCTATCCCAAATGTGTGATGATGACACCCACTGTTTTATTAATTCAGAAGAGAAAGAAATCATATGTGACTAAGATGGAACCTCCAATACCTTTGTTATTATCACCACCAGTGCCACAACCAACATCAGGTAGTTTTCTTGCAATTAGGGTTAGAGAAGCGTTCACTGAGTATTTAGAATTTTAACTAGGCCTTGAAGAACAGGTGGTTATGTATGGAGAGATTATATGCTAGGTGATCATTTTTTGAATGGCATACATGAATATATGGAGGCAGGGAAATGGGGAAAACCTGTGTTTAACAAGACATGGGTTTGGATAGTATGGAAGGGTTTTATAAGGGGTTCTAAGTATAAACATGGAAGTATGAGAGAGATTGTTGCTTTATAAAGTTTAAGATTACCTTAAAGGCAAGAAAGCCATACAGTAATTTGATGTGTTTTTTTTTTTTTTTCCTGCTAACAATATCATTATTAAGATTCTTGGTGATTTGACCTAGGAATTGATATGAGGATATCATAGTGCAAATATCAATAACTATAAAACAATATGCATTTAACTTTTTTGTACCTTCCTTCTGTCCCAGAGTTAAGCCAATGACACAGAGTGAGTCTGAACACAGGCTTTGGAGATAATGAGAGAAAAGAACAAACTCTATATCCAGGGCTTACTAGCTATCTCTGCTTTGAGGGCTCTGCTCAAAGTACTCATTCTAACCTGCTTCCTAATTTTTTAGATAGAGTTAACAACTTATTTATATATTTTCTTGAGAAATTACATATATATACACACACACACAAATATATATATAATTTCAAATATATATACAAATATATATATACACACACACACATATATATACACATATATAATATATATATGCAGCTTTTAGCTATGTTTTGGCATATAGTAGAAATTCAATAAATTTAAGTGTTGATACTACTAGTGTCATTATTTAACAGTATCTCTATTACAGTGATAGTAACCAGATACATCCTTATTATTATACGAGCTTTTAAAATCCTTTTGCTAAAAGTTCACATGGAGATATGAATCATTTTTATGAAATAATATGCACATACATTATATAAATGTTGGATATAAGTTATCCAAGATTCCAAAGATCACTAAGATATATATTTTGGATATTCCTTTAAAGCTTTTTATATGTATATATTCTGCTTCTTTTTAAGAAACATTTTTTTCCCTCAATTCCTTAAGGATGCAATAGAGAGGTTAAGCAAAACACTCTATCAGTGATTAAGATATAAGGTTTTACTTGCTCATCGGAGATGGAAGCTACAGGTAGGAAAAAAGTAAATTTTTTATCTAATGCAATAAAGGTGTATCCACTGTGTTGTGGAAATAATATAAAAAATCTAAACTCCATCAACACTTTTGTTTCTGCCATCAACTTTACTCCAGGTAAAGCTATCAGTAAAATAATCAAGTTGTTGAAATTAGTATAGTAGATTTATATGTGATTTGAGAATGTTAAGAATTTGAGGGTAAATTAACATTTTGTGAATTGAATTTTGGCAAATTGACCTGGTACCATCAAGAATGTCCACCAGTCTATATTGACAACCATTGGAAAAATCCTCTTCAGAGAATATTTTGGTTTAAAGAAGTGATATTCAAACTGTAGTTTCTCATTGATGCTGCTGGGCTGACATTGTGTGTGTTAAGGGACATAGCAGATGTCGATCTAGCATTGCACTGGGTTTTCTATCAACCCCCACCTGCATTCTCCAACTTCCTCTATAACACCGTCTACTATCAACCTTGCTTTATCTTTTCTATATATTGAAACTTCTCTTTACATTTTATTTACAATAATGGCCCAGCTAATAAGATATGTTTAGAAAAACAACATGGCATGGTAATGTGTCTATATAAGTGTCTGTGAAACGTAAATGGAATTAAGCTATTATGGTCCACTAACTTTAGAGAGTGAATTGTCATCATAGAGTATGAAAGGTTATGAAGTATCAGACAGATTCATTGTTAGGAGGAGTGGAGAAGAAAGGACAGATTGAAGGACTAGAGAATTTGCCCAAGTAGAAATAGGATAGTATAGAATGGAGAACTAGACATAAAAATAAAAGGGATAGAAATAAAGAAGATAAAAGAGATAGGCATTCCAAAGACAAACCATGTGTTCCTATTTTATAGTTTTGTTAAGGATCTCCCCTAGAAACAACTTGGAAAACTATTTGAGTTACTATTCATGAAGGGAGAATAAAATGTTCCAGCAACTGACTATAATGATTTTTCCTAGTAGGAAATGAAGAAGTCCTTACCCAGGGAAATGGCAGTAGGTAGGGATAAAAGGATAAAAGTAATCAAGTGACATATCAGAGATTAAACACTGAATTGAAATCAATAACTAATTGACTAGAGACAGGGCTTTTGGAGAAAAAAAGAACTCTAGCTTAAGCAATAGATAGATAATGATACTCCTAGCAATGAGTGATATCTTGATATATATTGTATAAACTTTATATTACTACACAACAAATTACCACAAATTTTTCAGCTTAAAACAAGTTGAATTTTATCTCACGGTTTCTGTGGGTCAGGAATTTGGGCACATCTTAGCTGTGTACTTTGCTCACGGCCACCCAAGGCTGCAATCAAAGTGTTCACTGGGCTATGTTATCTGGAGGCTCAAATGGTAAAGATGCACTTCCAATCTTACTCAGTTGGTTCACAGATTCATTTTCTTGCAGTTGTAGGGCTAAGGTCCTGGCCTCTTGCAAGCTGTAGCTGGATGCAGTTCTAAGCTTCTGTTGACTACCTTCAGCTCCTAACAACTGCTCATAGTTTCTAAATACCACCTGGAGTTCTTCACCATGTGGACTTACTTAATATGGACACTTATTTCATCAAATCAGAAAGGATAAGAACAGACTAGACCAATTCGCTATAAGGATGGAATCTTACAAAATCATGGAAATGACATCCCATCATCTTTGCCATATTCTATCAGTTAGACTGAAATTATAAGCCACCCACAATCTGCAGAAGGGGATTTTGCAAGGGCATGGACACTAGCAGATGAGATCATGGAAGGCCACTCTGGAGTTTGTCCCCAAAACACATGGATAAATCAAAATGAGCTAAGGGGAAAAAGAAAGGCAGATGAAGTATTATAGGAATTTATGGGCACAGATAGTCATATAATAATAATAATAATTAAACTACAAAATGGAATCTAAAATATGGCTTTAGTAAGTACATGGATAGTACCATGAAGACGGCTCACAGTAGAGCTTTTATAATTTTGCTTATTTAGTAGTTTACGCATATGTTATTTTATCTCCCTGCCTGTACTTAGTGTACATTATTGTGTTGACAAATAAACTAATGTGATAATTAGCTCTCCTTGTTTAAATGAGTTTATTTTAAAATGAGGAACCTTTTAGGCTTTCAAATGGCAGATACAACTGCATTCTTCCTCAGGCAATTTCCCTTAGTGAAACCAAGTCACCTGAAGCGGTGACACTTCTCCATATAAAGGAGTGTGGCTGTAGATAACATTGACAGCATGAGATTTTAGGTTTAGAAAAAGCCTGAGGCAAATACATTATGTTTAGACACTGAAAAAACACAGGCACATTATTCAGTTTGTGCCCAAGCAAGCTAATTTATTCCAAACTTGTGAAGCTTTGTTTTGATAACTGTTCGGCTTGTTCTTAGCTCAGTGCTGTTTGACTGAAAAGTCTTCCCTTCTAAGTGCTCTCTTTTGTCATGACAAACGGTATATAGGGGCTAATGAGCTGATATCATAAAGTGAATCCTTAAAGGAGTGTAATAAGGTCATCGTGATATACCCTGCCAGAGGTAATGCATTTCTGCCTTCCAGTGTCTGCTGTAGCTTGCAACAACTGTATATGTGATTGTTCAGTTTTTACTGTAGGTGTAATTAAAGGAGTGAGCATACAACTGTTTTAAAAGGATAAGATTTTGGTTGAAAATATCAGGAGCTTGTTCAAAGTTACCTGAACTTTTTGCAAGGTTTTCAACTATTTACTTTTTTTCTACGTTTTACGTAGGTAACACCTATTTCTCCTCTTTTCTACTCACTGAGTCCATGCCCATAACTAAATTACCTACCTTTCAATTTGTGATTTGGGGCACAGTCATTATATTTTCTTACAATAAAACTATAAAATGTTACTGTATAGCCCTGTTTCAGAAAATAAGAAAGAAAATAAAATTGGCATCAGTATTGGATCCTTGTACCTGTCCACTAAAACAAATAAACCAAAGTAAAAAAAAAAAAAAAAAAATCTCCAAATTGTTAGGCCATTTGCATACACAGTAATTTAGTTGGAGCTTGCATTGACTTATTGAGTATCCATGTACAAAGAACATGTGAAGATTAATACGATAGACTGAGCAACAAACACATTGTGCAGTAAAACAGATTTAAGAGAGAAAGAGAGGACAATGCCCTACATATGTTCACTCAAATGAGTAATGAGAACAGCTGACTGTGATGACCGATACTCTCTCATTCTTTTTATTTTTTTTCAGAAGACTTGTTACAGGAGCACCTCTAGAACAGTATTCATTATAAGCTTCTGCTTCTCATCATGTCTGCCCTTGGAATTTTAAGAATGACCAAGGAATTTCATTTGTCATGACTATTTAGATGCATTTAGTTGTAAATTCAAACATAACATTGAAAATTAATGTAAGGTCTATCTTAGTTATAGTGGACATGAAACCCATCCCTTACCCCTAAATAATTTGCTTAGAGTGGAGCTATAAAAGGAAGGACTACTCAAAAATATCAATACCTTCCTCTCTACTACAATATCATCTACATTTATCTCCTGTATAAAAGTTGTGCTCAACCATAAACATGAGTTGATGTGTTGTCTAGATATAAATAAATGAATATTTTCTACCCTATATAATTTACCCACCTTCCATAGAGAGTTTGTGTGTCATGATGTTTTATTTTAATCAAATTTTATTTTTAGTCATTGTCCAGGTGCATTTTTTTTCATCTCTGATTTTCCTCCCCTGAATATGGCCAATAATGTAACTGTTTTGAAAACTAATGTAAAAGTAGTATAAATATTCATCCTTGTTAAATTGAATACTTAAATGTGATACAGAAATCATAGATCTTTTAAAGGCATCTTTTTCTTATATTCATCATAAATTATACTGTTTCTAAATGGGATCCTTAATGGACTATGGATATTTAAACACTCCTATCACTAGGTATGATTATTAAAATCTATTCTAGTATAATCTAAGCCAAGGAAACAAAAGGGTGGAAATGAATATTCCAGTAAGTTTAACTTAATAGGCAAAAGTGTTCAATGGGTGTGAAACTACGTTTAGAGGCTTGCTATTATAGCTGGAGAATAATAAAGTATTAATATAGGACTTGGTCCAGAAGTTGATTATTACAAAAAAAAAAAACATAATCCAAGATTAATGGGAAGGTCTTTTGCTTATTGCTTGTATATCTATGTAGTTTGAAAACAGTCCCAAGATTGTACTCTATGAAATGAAAGCATTCTGGAGGGCTTTTGAATATCGATACAAATTTTCCACCTGGTGCTTTAGTCAAACATTTGCATTGTTAGTGTTCTAGCCAATTTTAAGCTATTAAAAGCCAAAAAAAATTAGTTTTCTATTTTAATGAGCTCTTTGGCACTATAGTAATTTTAAAATGTCAGTTTAATCAATAATATGTACAGTACCAGAGCCTTTGGGCATATAAAATGTCAGTTGTTTAATTTTGAAAAATGGGTATTGCCCTTACAAAATCATCTGGTCAAGCATTTGCATTATATTACACTTAGCACAGACACTTACATTGTACTTAGAATGTCTTCATCAATTATTTCAAGAAGATGTAAAGGCTAGGGGATCTTTACCTGTGATATCCAATTACCAGATCTTATGGCCTGATTAATTTCCCTAATTTCTGCCCCACACAGTGCAACAAAGTGGCAGAAAGAAAGAACATTAAGCTGTTTTAAAACTGTCCAATTTATACTGCTAAAATTTTTGGTTATTAATTCTCCCCACCAACATAAATATATTTGTTACATGTAGAAAAAACTTTATCATGCAGCCACGCAATAGCGAAGTGTTGATATATTCTTGAATATAGGTATGACTTTCAATACTTAGTGATGTTGCAAGTGAGTGGTCATAATAGAATTTGAAGAATGATGAGGAAATATATATGTCTAGATTTACTTTCCTACACATACACACACACACACGCACACACATGCACCGTATAAAAATCAACATATAAAAATGAGTAGCTGGATAAACTGTTTCCAAATCTGTAGATCATCTTTAGAATCTCTGACTTAGAATATAAGCCAAATGGAAAATACAGATTTCACTTTAAGAAATTCTAGGGAGAACCTCAAAGATAAGGGAGTCACTATCCAAAATAACTGAAACAAAAATAAAGAATGGTCCATGTAAAGATTAATTATGAGAGAGATATGACATCATGTGCTTTCAAAGATAGATAATGTAGATTTATAAATTTAAAATAAAGACCTCAAATGGAAAATCAAAATACTGCTTTTTCTCATGAGTAACTCTATGTAGTATAATTATTATAAAAGCAGAAATTTATTTAATGTCAACTAAAGATTATCCTGAAAAGTACATCTATTTTTATATTACAGTGATAATTAATAAATACAGCTATCAATTGGGCACTTTATCAAGCACTGTACTTTGGCATTGTATAAATTAATGCCAATTTTATAGCACAATCCCTCATTTGAAGATGAAAACTTTATGATTCACAGATAGAAAACACCTGGCCAAAATTATAGAGCTTATAATTGCAGAACTGAGATTCAAACTCAATTCTATTTGACTCTAACAGTTGTTCTCTTAACCACTATGCCTACTGCCTTTCCTTCATTAGGCACCATAAACCATATTCCTATCGTTTGGTTACTAATAGCTGTTTCAATATTGAAAAAAAAAGATACACCTGAGAGGAATCACACGTTACTAGCATATTCTCAAGAATTACTTCATAAGAGCCCTATCTCATGAAGAACTTGGGGAAATCAAAGGGAAAAAATTACATTTGAAAGGAAGAGACAAATAAAAACTGATTCAAGACTAAAAAAGATGGAATTTTTTTTTATAAAACTGATATAGAGTGAAACTACTTTTTTTTTTTTTTTTTTTTTTTTTTGAGTTGTGGTCCTTCTCTATAGCCCAGACTAGAGTGCAGTGGCACAATCGTAGCTCACTATTGCCTCAAACTCCTAGGCTCACGAGATCTTCCTGCCTCAGCCTCATAATTAGCTGGGACTACAGGTGTGAGCCACTGTCCCCCACTAGACTGATTCTATGTTTAATTTATTATGCTTATACAAGAGAAATAAAATACCTTACTGGGTACAAAAATGGGTTTAAAAATGAATACTCCTACACTGCTCGTGGGACTGCAAACTAGTTCAACCTCTGTGGAAAGCAATATGGAGATACCTTAAAGAGATACAAGTAGATCTACCATTAGATCCAGCAATTCCACTACTGGGCATCTACCCAAAAGGTCAAAAGTCACTTTATGAAAAAGACACCTGCACTCGAATGTTTATAGCAGCACAATTCACAACTGCAAAGTTGTCGAAACAACCCAAGTGCCCATCAGTTCATGAGTGGGTTAATAAAATGTGGTATATGTATACCCTGGAGTACTATTCAGCTCTAAGAAACAACGGTGATATAGCGCATCTTATATTTTCCTGGTTAAAGCTGGAACCCATACTACTAAGTGAAGTATCCCAAGAATGGAAAAACAAGCACCACATATATTCACCAGCAAACTGGTATTAACTGAGCAGCACCTAAGTGGACACATAGGTACTACAGTAATAGGGTATTGGGCACGTGAGAGGGG
>VSMD01090898.1:0-19438 GCA_008750895.1 Mirza zaza | reverse complement strand
ACCGCAGAGGCCTGGCGAGGGCTGCCCGCTGAGTGAAGAGGACCACAGTCCCTGGACGCCAGGAGGCCGAGGGCTGGGGGCACAGCGAGGCGGGGCCGGATACTGCACAGCCCCCGCCCCTTCCAGCAGCCGCGGGCGGGAGGAGAGAGAGGCGCCCGCGGGCAGAGCGGGCAGAGCCGCCAGGTCAGCCGCGAACGGCCTGTCCCTCGCCTGGCGCGAGGCTCAACGCCCGGAGAGCGTGACGTCACCGCACCCGCCTGCGTCCCGGGCTTTCATCCTCTCTTATTAGGTACGTGGAGACTTAGGATTGCTTTTTCCCACTGATTAATTAGCCTGTTTGTCATTGTGAAATGATTTTCTTCATCCTTGTCAATATTCTTTACTATGACTTCTATGTCGTCTGACAGAGACAGGGCAGTTTTCTCTTGATTAGTGGCCGTTTGGTATATTTTTTACTTTCTTTTAACCAATGTGTGTCTCTATCTTTAAAGTCTGTTTCCTCTAGGAAGCATTTGTTGGCTCCTGTGCTTGTGATTCGTTCTGAAAACCTCTGCTGTTTAACTGGGGCGTTTAGATCACGTACCTGGTGATGCTATTGGTATGGCTGGGTTTAAATACATCATTTTACCATTGACTTTCCATTTGTTCCATCTTTTCTTTTTTCCTTTATTTCTTGTTTTCCCCATCCTTCTTTGGATTACTTTTTTTATTCCAATGTCTCTCCTTCAAAACATATTTTAGTAGTTTCTAGTAAGTGTTTTTAATTTATTACCGTGTACCTTCAAATGATGTTATTCTATTTCACATATAGTATAAAAACCTTACAATAGTATAATTCCATATTTCTCCTCAAAATTTTTGTGCTATTGTTATTATACATCTTAATTTTAGAAGTATACCTCATACTCTATTGTTATTAATTTTATTTACACTGTCAATTGTGTTTTAAAAGGAATTAAATAACAAAAGATTTGTACATATTCTCATGTCATAACGATTTCCCGAGTGCCTTAGATCTGTCATTCCATTGGGTACCATTTTCTTTCTAACTGAAGGGCTCTGTTTACTATATCTTACATTGTGGATTTGTTGAAAATAGTTTTCCAGATTGTTTATTTCTGAAAAAAAAATCCTCATTTCATTTTTGGTTTTTTCATCCCTTTATTTTGTAATAAACTTTGCCTTAGTCTGTTATTCTAGGTTGATGTTTTTTTCTTCTGGAACTTTAAAGATGTTGCTCCACTGGCTTCTCACTTGCATTTTTTCACTGAGAAATTCGCTGTCATCCTTAGATTTATTCTTCTGTATGGAACATATCATTTTTTTCTCCTCTGTCTTCTTCTTTCTCCCCCATCCCCTCACTCTGTCACCCTGCCTAGAGTGCAGTAATGTCATCATAACTCACACCAAGCTCAAATTCCAAGGTCAAGTAATCCTCCTGCCTAAGCCTCCTGAAAACTGGGACTACAGGCTCTACCACTCCCAGCTGACTTTTCTATGTTTTGTAGTTATGGAGTCTTTCTTCTGCTCAGGCTGATCTCAAACTCCTGACCCCAAGCAGTCCTCCCTCCTTGACCAGCCAGGGTGCTAGGATTATAGATGTGAGCCACCGTGCCTGGCCTCCCTCTGGCTTCCTTGAAGATTTTCTTTTTATCACCTCTGAGAAATTCAATTATGATGTGCTTTAGTATAGTTTTGCACTTGTTAATAGTAGGTTTATAACGCTTTTTCTAGTACTTACACTTAATACCTCCAAGGTCATTTACTTTTCTCCTTTTCTTTTTCAATTTTCATTGGATGAATTGCTTGCCTGCAGAATGTCAGGAAAGTAAGATTCTGACTCATTCGACACTTACTCAGGATGGGCAGTCTGATCAGGTGGGCCTACCCACAATCCCTTTTGTCTGTGGGTTTAGAGTTCTCACCAAATTGGAAATTTTTGGCCATTATTTCTTGAAATATTTTTCCTTTCTTCCTCTCCTCCAGGAATTCAAATTAGTCATATATTAGACCATATGAAGTTGTCCCACAGCTCACTGGTTATTTTCCTGAAGATCTTTTTTCTCTTTTTGTCTCATTTTGGGACATTTCTATTGTTATGTCTTCAAGTTCTAGAGTAATTTCTACTGCAATATGTAACCTTTTATTAGTCCCACCCAATGTGTTGTTAGAATATCAGACATTGTGAATTTCATATCTAGAAGTTCAGTATGGATCTTTTTAATATTCTCTATATTTCTACTTAATGTTTTCAAAATACAGAATATAGTTAAAAGAACCTTTCACTAACTGGCTTGTTTATTTTGATATCTATCATGTTTGGGTCCATTTTCATTAATTGAATTATCTCTCAATTTGGTGACATTTTCCTACTTTTTTGCATGTCTTTTAATTTTTGATTGAATATTATACATTTTTAGTTTTGTCTCGTTTGGTGTTAGAATGTTAAAAACTTTTTGCTTTGAGATAATTGTAGATTTTGCTGCAAGAAATGTAATCGTAGGAAAGAATGTAGAGAAAGCTCATATACACTTCACTCAGTTTCCCCCAATGCTAACATTTTGCATAACTTGGGTGCAATGTCACAACCAGGAAACTGACATTGATATAAGCCACCAATCTTATTCTGATTTCAGATCATATGCACTCATTTCTGTAGTTGTATGTGTGAATTTTGTTTTATGTAATTCTTAAAGGTGGTAAAATACTTTACATAAAATGTACCATGCTAACCATTTTTAAGAGTAAAATTTAGTAGTGTTAAGGTCATTCACATTGTTGTGCAACCAATCTGTTTTATGCAATTTTACTCTGTGTGTAGATTCTTCTGACCAGCAACAACATCGAGTGTTGGATCTTGTTGTATTTATATAAATTAATTTGAACTTTGTTTTAGAACATGTTTAAGTTACTTGGAACAGATGCATTCAAGCCTGATTTTAAGATTTGTTCACTGTGTCTGTAACAGTGCTCAATTAGGACAAACTATTTCCAACCAGTGAGTAAAGATGTTTCCAAGTCCTCTATCCAGTGGTTCGTAAATGATGAGTTTTTCCAGTTTGGCTGGTGGGAATAGGCATTGTATGTGTGTCTCTGTGTGAGCCTTGGGAACTGCTATCCCTAATTGCTTCTAGTGGTTCTTTCTTTGGAATCTGACGCTGTCTTTATATGCATTCATCAGCACTCAGCTTGATATTTGAGGGGTTCTCCTGATCTTTGGAGTTTTCTCTTTATGCAGCTTCTCTTTGGCACTCTGCCATATAAACTCTAGTTTTGTGATCTTACTAGGAACTCAGCTCCATCTGCTCAACTGAACATGTCCACCGGGCTTCATCTGCATTCCTTCTCCCTGCACCTTGGCCTGGAAACTCTCTCAAACCAGTGAGCTGGGCAATCACTGGGCTCACCTTCTTTGTTTCCTGTCTCTCAGGCATCACTGTCCTTCATTGCCTGATGCTCACTAGCTTGTTTCATATATACAGATCCTGTCCTTTACACTCTAGTTTCTACATTTATGTGTTTTACTCTCCCTTTGTTTCATAGCCTCTTGGTTGTGAAACTCAAGACACTTTGGGGTCACCAATCCATTTTATGAATCCTTTGGTATGTGGCGAGCATTTTTTAGGGGGGGGGGAAGGGATTACCTCTAACCGTTTTTAGGGAGAGGCAAAGACACACATTTTACCCAAAATGTCTAAAAAAACTGTTATTGGGGGGTAGGCAGATGGAAGGGGGCAAGAGGGGAAGAGTGTGTACTTACCTAATGGGTGTAGTGCACACCATCTGGGGGTTGGACTCCCTTGAAGCTCTGGCCTAGCAGGGTCGGGGAGGGGTGTCAGGGGCAATATATGTAACCCTAACAATAGTTGTACCCACATAATATGAGGAAATAAAAGAAAAAAAAAAGCTTTGCTGAACAGTGTGACCTTCATCAAAATTATTATAGGAAAGTTGAAGGAGGGAGATTATATAGTTTATATCTCAGCCTCTCAATTCCAATAGCAAAGCACTTAAAAATCCATAAGCAAAATTTTGGAAGCATGCCTCTACCATCATGCTTAGCCCACCGTTTCTCTTTCTGCTCCTCCGTGGAGATGGGGGAAATCAGGCCCTTCCATTCTGCACCCTTCCGCCTGCATAGTCAAGCTCATCTCAGGCCCAGCCCAACAGATGTAGGAGCCCAGGAGATGTAACCCATGCTCCTTAGAGGGCACGGCAGGCATTATTTGACACTGGCTCAGCCCACTGATGTCTCACAGCCTCCAGTCTCAGCTCTCCCCTCATCAGAGAAAGCATCATATCAAAGTGTTTCCTCCAGTCATTTATAGTCCTCCCTGTACTAGAAAATTGGTAAGTAAAAGATTCACCATTTTGTTACAGATTTATAACGGTATATTTTCTATTTGATACTGGTTTTTATTTTAACATGCAAGGAATCAAAATACATTTTTTTCCATAATCTCAGAAGAGTACAGGAAGGTACTTTGAATTGTTAAACTGTACCTGAAATATGTAGCAATTCAAGTTAACGTTTTCTCTCTTCACTTTGTTCTCGACCAATAGTGTTTCTGATCTTGGAGTATCTGTTGAATAGAGATCCACTTGGGCTACGACCACCTAACTGCGTCTTCAGGGCTAGAAAGCTGGCTTGCCTTTGAATTACCTCGGATGTGGCATTATTTCTGGTAGGTGTCATGTTTAATAGATTTCGTTTTTTACTTCTCTGATAAATTTGAGAATATGTAAAGCAATGGAATCTCTCATTACTCTCCCTGCTTTGTGGTCTTCTCCAACACGTTTTATTTGCAGTGATCAGACTTAGTTTCCTTTAAAGCAACTCGACCAATTCACACTTTAAAGCTTATTTCGAAATGGTACAGGACTTGTGCTTTCACTGTGACTGGTCAAAGTCCTTCACACCTATTAGATTGAACAATACAATTATAAAGCAGTATTTAGAATTCTGCCTGGAAGGCTTATCTAAGATTTTAATGAAATGGAAGTTTTGTATAGGATACAGTGATTTATGAAAGACTTTCCAAAAATGCTCTGTCTGTGAAGGAGACATTAACCCATCTAGAATATTTTCCAGAGATGGTAAGTAAAAATTGTTTGGAATCTCATTCCCTTTAGAAAAGCTGTTCTTGAATGTTGAAATTACAGCCTGAATATATGCCAGTGATGCTTGTTGGGCACACAGGTGGACAAGGGCAACGCATGTGTGACTTTGCAATGCCTTCTGTTTGCTTAAATGTACATGGTTTCCCAAAGAAACCCTGGGGAGACATTATCATTCCATTATTTTCCGTTTTATCCCCTCTCCAGCAATTTAGTTTATAAGCTGATGCTTCACACAGACCCATGTCTCCAACCTTAAAGGTCGGGTATTTTGTAAGGTTTTACTTTGGGCCTTTTATTGCTATCTTAAAATATCGATATATTGTAGGCAGGTTACAGTAGGTAGAAACATATAGCAGCTATATTATCATTGAACACAAAAAAGAACAACTTATGTATCTCTTAAGTGGAGAGTTAATTTCTAGGAATGCCACAATACGTTGGATATCTTACAGGAATTAGCCTAAAATATTGGAGTATAGTATGGATTTAACATTTTTAAAGTCCTTGAAAAAGAGACTTTAAATGTATTCTCTATTTTTTGACATTATTTGATATTTGACTGAAAAATTGAACCCTTGTTCATTCTTTTACTCATTTAACAAATTGTTGTTGATCATCTACTAAGTGCCATCCACTGTGCAGAGGCTCTGGGACAGTAGTGAATAAAACACTGGAAGCTCCAGCCCTAAAGGAATTTACCAATAAGTAGGTACTGTCAGGTGGCACTGTGTGCTGGGAAGAAAAATACAGCAGGGTAAGGGAGCAGAGAGTGATTCTGTGCTCTTCCTACAGGGTACTTAGGCAGAGGCACAAGAAGGAAGGTAGAACTGTGTCACTTTCCAGGGGAAAGTTTTCCAGGTAAAGTGTAGTGAAAGTGCAAGAATGTGAAACTAAGGGGAACAGCTGGAATGCCATAGTAAGTAATGAGAAGTAGGAAAGAGAAATCAGGGAGCCAGAAGTAGACTGGATAGGGCCATGTGAAGAATTTCACGTTTCTGTGAGTTTTAAATGCTCTTGAATTTTATTTTTAAAGGTTCCACTTCTCCCTGATCACTGGTCTAAGCTCTACTATGACCAAGCTCTACTATTGTTCTTTCTTGCAGTTCTGAGAACTCTCTGTGTTGCTTATAGAGATTTAACTGAGAAGGAATATAAACAATGGTTACAGAAGTTATACTAGTTAAAAATGTTAGTATAGGTTTACACAACAGAATTCAAAGAATGGAAGAATGTTAAGATAGTATCAAAAAGGTAACAGTGCCCACATGTCCTCTACATGCCAAAACAAATATGTGAAGGAAATCCACTTATTAATGTTTTTGTATCTTAATGTAATTATTAAAACCGTGAAATTTTGTTTTTACCTTCAAATGTATACATGAGTTCTATCACACTGAAAATTCATAAAATGTCTTTATGAAATATTTCAAAATATTTTTTCTTCTGAATCATATTGTACTTACTTCCTTCTTGTAGTCTTTTTTAAACTTTTCCCATTTCAAAAGAAATACACATTCATTATAGAAAAATAAGGTGGAATACCGAATAGAATAATAATGAAAGAATAATATAATAATAATGAGAAATAATAATGAGTTGAATAAAATAATGGCCATCTGTATTGTTGGGGTAATATCTTCTTCACTTCTACCATATAAGTTTCCAGTCTGTTCTCTTTCTTTGTATATTTGTATTACATATGTAATATTCCATTGTATATATTTAACACACACACTGATTTTTACAATTAAAATTAGCATGTGCTGTGTAGACTGCTTCACTTATACATTTTTCACTTAATAAATTGAGAATTTTTTTGTATTATGGAATTTTTTTTTTCGCTTTTTTAATTAATTTATTTTTTATTTCAGCATATTATGGGGGTACAAATGTTTAGGATACGTATATTGCCATTGCCTCACCTGCATCAGAGCTTCAAGCATATCCATACCGCAGACGGTGCACACTGCACCCAGTAGGTATGTATATACCAATCCACTCCTGTCCCTTCCCATCTGCCTGACAGCCAATGATTATTATTAGTATATGTGCACTTAATTGTTGATCAGTTAAAAACAATTTTATGCTGAGTACATGTGGTGCTTCTTTTTCCACTCTTCAGATACTTCACTTAGTAGAATGAGTTCCAGCTCTGTCCAGGATAATACAAGAGGTGCTATATCACCATTGGTTTGGGGGCTGAATAAAACTACATGGAATACATATACCACATTTTATTAATCCACTCAGGTATTGATGAGCACTTGGGTAGTTCCACATCTTTGCAATTGTGAATTGTGTTGCTATAAACATTCTAGTGCAGATGTCTTTTGTTCATTTGGGGAAATGTCCATTAATGGGATTGCTGTATCAAACGGTAGTTCTACTTGTAGCTCTTTGAGGTATCTCCATATTGCTTTCCACAGAGGTTATCCTAGTTTGCAGTCCCACCAGAAGTGCATAAGTGTTCCTACCTCTGCAAACATGCCAACATTTATTGTTCTGGGACTTTTTGGTAAAGGCTATTCTCACTGGAGATAAGTGATATCTCATTGTGGCTTTGGTTTGCATTTCCCTGATGATTAGAGATATTGACCTTTTTTCATATGTTTGTTAGCCATGAGCCTGTCTTCTTTTGAAAAGTTTCTGTTCATGTCCTTTGCTCACCTTTTGATAGGCTTGTTTGATTTTTTCTTGCTGATTTTCCTGAGTTCTACATAGATTCTAGTTATCAGCCTTTTATTGGATGTGTAACATATAATATTTTCTCCCATTCTGTAGGTTGTCTGTTTGCTTTCATGATAGTTTCTTTGGCTGTGCAGGAGCTTTTTCATTTGATCAGGTCCCATTTATTTATTTTTGTTGTTGCCGTGATTGCCTTTTGGGTCTTCTTCATAAATTTTTGGCCTAGGCAAATGTCTATAAGAGTTTCTCCAACATTTTCTTCTAGAATTCTTATAGTTTCACACCTTAGGTTTAAGTCTGTTGTCCACCGTGAGCCGATTTTTGTGAGAGGTGAAAGGTGTGAATCCTGTTTCAGTCTTCTACATGTGGCTATCCAGTTTTCCCAGCACCATTTATTGAATAAGGATTCTTTTCTCCAGTGTATGTTTTTGTCTGCTTTTTTCAAAGATTAGATGGCTATGTGAGGATGGTTTTATATCTGGGTTCTCAGTTCTGTTCCATTGGTCTATGTCTCTGTGTTTGTGCCAATCCCATGCTGATTTAGTTACTATAGCCATGTAGTAAAGCTTGAAGTCTGGTAAATTGAAGCCTCCCAATTTGTTCTTCTTAACTGTTATCTTTGTGAACCTAAATAACAGAAGGAGACTTTCTAAAAGAAAGTGATATGTATTCAGGAATAGGCCTCTGCAAAGAAAATAAATGTGCCATAGTGGACTATGTGTGGACTATTCAGGTAGGCAAGGCAAATATTGTTAAAGAAAAAACAATGAGGAAGATTACATAATGATTTTGAGATAATTATTCTTGGCTACAAGGATCGATAATAAGGGTGATGCCAGTCTGAGATTGTACAGGCAGTGGGTGGGCAGAGGCTCTTACAGAAGTATTTTTTATGTAAGGTTGGGGTGGCATTTGTGCAAGGTTGTAGTTTTTTGTGGAGTCTCTTGTGATAGTTTTAATGAGGTATTTATGCATGACAACCATACCCGTATTGCCTTTCCTGGCATTATTCGTCAGGGTGTTTTATTAAAACACGGTGACTCCATTTTGATTGTGACAATTTTCGTATTTCCCCCTTTTGATCAAGATCTTTCTCCATCACTGATGACTCAATTTACAGTTCGGTTTTTATGTCTATTGGTGCCAGGATGGACCTGCCCCGGGTTGCTGGTCTGATCCCACGTGGAGGGAAAATAGCAGCTTGGAGTCAGTGCCAAAACCTTTTTAAACAAATTTGAGTAACAAGGGAGGTTTCAAGGAAGTGGCTCTCAGGCTCAATCTACCTGGAGTCCATTATAAAGGTCAATTTTGTCTGTCTGGTAGGTGGTGGTTATCATCTCAAAGAGATGGGCCACTATTATTCTATTGGGAGTTGTACTTCTGCAACAATTTAACAAGTAACAGATATAAAATTTAAAAGGGGAAATATAAAGTAAAATTAATAGTAATATGATAAATCTAGTTTGTATAAGAGTTTTCTGCCTTGAACCGAGGCTTAAAGGTAACCAATCTGTTGAATAAATCAAATGACAATTATCCCGTCAAGTGAGAAAAAATGTAGCCGCTAAGAAGAGTCTCATTGGGATATGAAGTCTTGTTCTGACATCTTGGGAAAATCGTATACAGAGAGAAAACGTCCTCTGATTTTGGTTTGCAGTTTGAATGTCTCTGATTATGGCATCAGGCAATTTAGTGCACTTTTTGTGTGGCCTGTACATCAGACATGAGACTTGTTCCTTCCAAGTTGTCTAGTTTTAGCTTATAGGGCTTTTTAGGAACAGAGTGTTTTCTGTTTTTGGTAAATCCATGAAAGTAAATTAGATTGGAAAAATTCAGGATCTAGTATAACCTATCAGTAGATAACAAGAAATTTGAAAACAATGCACAGAGCTATAATTTAATAATAAGTATATTATAACATTTCTTTGGAAACGTAATTATTTTGCTGTCTACATTGACCACATAGGAACCACAGATTTAAAAATATCCTGAGGCTAGGAGGCCAAACCAAGACAGATTTTAGATATTACTTATAGTCTTAAAGTTCCTGGGCCTCCAGGAAATGACCATTCCTACTCACCCATCGTAGGCGGGGAATGTTGAAATCAAGCATTCTGTGCACACTCTCAACTATGACATTCCAGTCCAAGCCGTGGTAATATAATCAATTATTTTAATTATATTCTGTTATGAAGACAGGGCATATTTTTATCAAACTCATGCAAATGGCCATATTGCCATACATAAGAAGAATACTCATGAATAGTTTTTGAATTTTGAAGGGAGTCATTAGGGAAAAAAAGCAAATGCTTCCACCCCTGTCCAAAAAAGTATACTTACTAAAGTGCTTTAAATTATAGATTGTTTAGGAGAAAAAAACCCTCAAATCTGGAAAATAAAAGATTTAAATAAAGAAACGATGATATTTCAAATAAAAGTTTATAAAAATGATTTTCATTAGTTCATCTCATGTAGTTAAAATTTATTCTGCTTTATCTTGATTCATGGTTTCATGAATTCATCAGTTTCTTTATAAATTTTTGAAAAAATTTTATTTATTCCATTAATGTAAAGTTATTAGAAATCTGCATTTAATAGTACTTGTTAGTGTTTTGCATGAATCTGATTGAGGTGCCTTTAGAGAAAAAGCAAAACTATGAATGACAGAGACTTAGAATAACCAAGGTTAAAAGTCTGCTGGAAGTTCCATATGATCAGCAGTTGACAAGGAAATGTGGTGATTTTTGTGACAAACAAATAATAAGCAGAATTATGACTAATGCCATATTATATTTCTAAGAGTTTTATATAATTTTAGAATGTTCGTATCCTTAACATACACATAAATTTAAATGAAAGAAGACTTAGTATCATTGATCATTTAGCAATGTCTCCCTTCTAATTTACCAAATCAACATATTTATCTCAAATCTGCTGTTGCTTGGTGTGAGTGAATAGAAGGGACATCACTTACTGATCCTGGTCAGATTTAATGAGCAGCAGTTACTTGTCATCTTTCTTTTGCCCAGTGACCCAACAGCCATTACAATGAACTTGATTTGTACATTATTCGTGTCCTACTGATTGCTCACTTTTACCATGATAGCCCTTAGCATACTACTCATGGCTGTTTCGAATTTCTCATCTGATAATTCCAAAGTCTTTGCTATACCTGAGTCTGTTTCTGAAGTTTGCTTTGTCCCTTTAGACTGTGATTTTTGCCTTTTAATGAAAGCCAGACAGGATATATGAGGGAAAGCAATGAGGAAAATAGACCTTGACAGTGATATTTGATGTTTATCTGGCTAGAAGTTAGGCTGTGTTAACTGTTTGCAATAGATGTGGTGTCAGAGGTTAAAATTGTATCTACTGTTTTTGTTTTTGTATTTTCCATTGTCTTAGAGTTTCCCTGGAAATTGTTTCCTTCCTAAACAGTGTCTGAGACTTGTACTTCTTTCATGTGAAATCCCCTTTTTTGTTTTTTACTTTTTTATTTCAAAATATTAAGAGGTAACAAATGTTTTTGGTTAAGTGGATAGCTTTTTTTCCATTAATATTTTTTACATATGATTTATTTATGTATTTATTTTATTTCAGCATATTATAGGGGTAAAAATGTTTAGGTTACGGGTATTGCCCTTGCCCTCTGCGACTCAGAGCTTCCAGCATGTCCATCCCCCAGATTGTGCACATAGCACTCACTATGTATGTATATACTCATCCCCTCCTCCCCCTCCCATCTGCCCGACACCCCATGAATGTTATTCCTATATGTGCCTTTAGGTGTTGTTCAGTTTAAACCAATGTGATGGTGAGTACATGTGGTGCTTATTTTTCCATTCTTGGGATACTTCACTTAGTAGAATGCGTTCCAGCTCTATACTGCTATAAACATTCGAGTGCTGATGTCTTTTTTATAGAATGTCTTTTGTTCTTTTGGATAGAACCCAGTAATGATTGCTGGATCAATTGGTAGATGTACTTGTAGCTCTTTGAGGTATCTCCGTATTGCTTTCCACAGAGGTTGCACTAGTTTGCAGTCCCAACAGCAGCATATGAGTGTACCTATTTCTCTGCATCCATGCCAACATTTATTGTTTTGGGACTCTTTGATAAAGGCATTCTCACTGGAGATAAGTGATACCTCATTGTGGTTTTGATTTGCATTTCCCTGATGATTAGAGATGTTGAGCATTTTTTGATGTTTCTTGGCCATTATTCTGTCTTCTTTGGAAAAGTTTCTGTTCGTGCCCTTTGCCCACTTTTTGATAGGATTGTTTGACTTTTTCTTGCTGATTTTCTTGAGTTCTAAATAGATTCTAGTTATCAGCCTGATCAGATGTGTAGCATGGGAATATATTCTCCCATTTTGTCAGTTGTCTGTTTGCTCTCATGATAATTTCTTCAGCTGTGCGGAAACTTTTTACTTAATCAGGTCCCATTTATTTATTTTTGCTTCAGTCTTCTACATGTGGCTATCCAGTTTTCCCAGCACCATTTATTGAATAAGGATTCTTTTCCCCACTGTATGCTTTTGTCTGCTTTGTGAAAGATTAAATGGCTATATTGATCCAAAGAACCCCACTTGCCACCTCTCTGCCGCTCCGCCCGCGGGCCAGTGCTGCACAGGGCGAGCTGGAAACCATGGCGGATGCGCGCTGCTGGGGCCGGGCCTCCCGAGCCAGTCCAGGCCTATGCTAAGTGCTCGGCTGCCTGCTCCTGTCCTCCGGCAGCACTGCTCGCGTGATCCTGATTGGGTATTTTTTGAATCCCACTGTTGCTGGTTGGATGTTAAAGCTTGTTGCTGATTGGATATTAGAGCTTGTTGCTGATTGGATGTTAAAGCTTATTGCTGATTGGACACTTTTTGAGTCCTACCAAGGGTATAAAAACTGGAGGAGAATAAGGAAGGGGTGTCTGAAGTCAGAAGATGGCCAAGCGTGCTGTTGGAATAAAGGCTATTCTCAGACTCTTCGTGTGCGCTCGGTCCTTTCTCCAGTCAAGAGCTATTGACTTGCTGGAACAATATAAGGATGGTTTTTTTATCTAGGTTCTCAATTCTATTCCACTGGTCTAGGTCCCTGTTCTTGTGCCAGTCCCATGTTGTTTTAGTTATTATAGCCTTATAGTATAGTTTGAAGGCTGGTAAATTAATACCTCCCATTTTGTTCTTTTTGCCTAGGATTGCTTTTGCTATAGTGGGTCTTCTCTAGTTCCATACAAAGTGTAAAATTATTTTTTCTATATCTGTGAAAAATGATGTTGGTATTTTAATAGAAAGTGCATTGAGTCTGTAGATCACTTTGGGTAGTATAGACATTTTAACAATGTTGATTCCACTGACCCACAACCATGGTATCGTTTTCCACCTGTTTATGTCCTCTGCTATTTTATTGCTCAGTGTTTCATAGTTTTCCCTGTACAGTCTTTTACCTCCTTAGTTAAGTATATTCCTAGGTACTTTATTTTCTTTGTTGCTTTTGTGAAGGGTATTGAGTCTTTGATTTGGTTCTCAGTTTGACTGTTAAGGACGTATACGAATGCCTCTGATGTGTGTGTTTTGATTTTATATCCTGAGACTTCACTGAATTCATTTATCAATTCCAGGAATCTCCTGGTTAAAACCTTGGGGTTTTCTAGATATAATATCATATCATCAGCAAAGAGTGAGAGTGTCATCTCTTCTTCCCCCATTGGACGCCCTTAATTCTCCTCTCTTGTCTAATTGCTCTAGCAAGGACTGCCAGCACTATGTTGAATAGAAGGGGAGATTGTGGGCAACCTTACTGGGTTCCAGTCCTAGTGGGAATACTTTCAGTTTTTCCCCATTCAGTATGATGTTCGCCCTGGGTTTGTCATATATGGCTTGTATCATTTTTAGGTAAGCCCCGTCTATGCCCATTTTGGTAAGTGTTCTTATCATAAAAGGGTGTTGAATTTTGTCAAATGCTTTTTCTGCGTCTATTGAGAGTATCATATGGTCTTTGTTTTTGCTTCTGTTTTATGTGGTGAATTACATTTATAGATATGTGTATGTTGAACCATCCCTGCATCTCTGGAATGAAGCCCACTTCGTCGTGATGGATTATTTTTTTGATAAGCACCTGAATTTGGTTTGCTTGGATTTTGTTGAGAATTTTCGCATCTATATTCATAAGGGATATTGGTCTGTAGTTTTCTTTTTTTGCATCCTTTCCTGTTTTTAGTATCAGGGTTATATTGGCTTCATAAAATGTGTTGGGGAGGTTTCCATCCTTCTCAATTTTGTGGAATCATTGCTGCAGGATAGGCACCAGTTCCTCTTTGTAGGTCTGGTAAAATTTGGGTGTGAAAGCATCTGGTCTGGGATTTTCTTTTTAGGAAGATTTTTCTATTGCTGTTTAAATTTTAGTACTTCATATTGGTCTGTTCAGGACTTTTATTTCTTCTTGGTTGAGCCTAGGGAGGCTGTGTGTTTCTAAAAATGTATAGCTCAAACATAAACAAAATTTATGATATTGTTTATAAAAAATATATAGATGCAATGAAAGTATTTTAAGGGTGTTTTTTTCCCCGAGAATAGTATTGCCTAAGAGGGAAAAAAAGCAATAGGAATAAGGAGGGATATGCAGGAGTCTTCAAAGGCAATGGAATGTTCAGTAGCATAAACTGGGTAGTAGGTAGGATATTTGCCTTATTGCTTTATTATTCTTTTCTTAAAGTGAGGTATAATTTACAAACAGTAAAAGTCACCCTTTGCAGGTGCATCGTTCTATAAGTTTTCACCAATGTATACAGTTGTATAACCACAATGACTATCAAGATATAGAGTATTTCCATCATTCCAAAAGGTCTTTCCTGCCCCTTCGTAGTCAATGCCATTCTCCCATCCCTGTTTTCAGGAAACCACTGGCCTGTTTGTCCTTCACGACCATCTGTTTGTTTTGCCTCTTTAAGAATATCATATAAAGATAATTATACAACCTTTTGTGTCTACCTTCTTTTACTTAGCAACATGGTTTTGAGATTCAGCCGTTTAATGCTGTGCATAGTAGTTAGTTCCTATTCATCACTGAGTAGTATTCCATTATATTGACATACTATATGTTTTTTACTACCTAATTGGTGGATATTAGGATTATTTCTAGTTTGTGGTGGTTACGAATAAAGTTTCTATAAATATTCACAAGGAAATCATTGTATAAGCACATGTTTTTATTTATCTTAAGTAAATACCAAGATATGGGATTGCTGAGCCATATAGTATCTGTATGTTTAAATTTATAAGAAACTATCAAACTGTTTTTGGAAGCGGCTGCACTATTGTTCATGCTCACTAGAAATGTATGAAAGTTCCCATTGCTCCATATCCTTACTTATGAAAATGCCATTGTTTTAATTCCTATAGCTTTGTAATATATTTTTATACCCAATGTTCAATTTCTCCTTCCTTTTACTTAATTATCAAACTTTTTAGGCCATTCTCCCACAATTACCAATCCATATGAATTTAAAAATCATATTAATAAATTCCATAAAATTATTGAGGTATTTGAAATTATTATTCCTTGCTTTCTGACTATCATAGTTGTTCTTGGGAATTAAATTGTAAACTGAACTGTCACTCTTTCGTGAATAATCTGCTTTTTGTCTCCAACTGTTTTTCAGATACCACTCTCACTTTAGGGTGATGTGTTTCACTGTGATTTTTAAGGTGTGCATTTCTTTTTATTTTATTTGTTGGAGATTTGTGGTGCTTACTGATTCTGAAGATTCTTTGTTTAATTCTTCAAAATTCCCATCCACTAACTGTCAGAATATTGCTTTTATTCCTTTTCTTTATTATCCTCTTCTGGAGCTCTTAGATGTCTTATATGTACTATCTTCTTATGCTATCATTCATGTCTGTTAACAACTCTTTGATAGGTTTCTATTCCTTTGTCTCTCTGTGTAACATTCTGTGCAATTATATCAGACCTATCTTTTAGTTCACTCATTGTTTTGTCAATTAGTTTTAGTCTGATGTTTAACTCATACATTGATTTTAAATTAAATCATCATATTTTTATCTCTAAAAGTTATTTTTGGTATTTTTAAATCTGCTTGATTACGTTTCAGTAGTCTCTTATTTCTGGATCATCCTTTTGGTTTCTTTTTCATCATATCTTAAGGGATAGTTTTTAAGCTGTGTGTGTATGTGTGTTTTATTTTGGGGAAGGTTCTATGCCATGTCTTCAAATTCTCTAAACTTCTCTTATTCAGTGTATGTAATCTGCTGTTAATACCATGTAGTATATGTTTCTTTTCAGATATTGTATTTTTCCTCTCTAGAAGTGCAGTTGAGTCTGTTATAGATCTCCCATTTCTCATTATAGTCAGACTTTCCTCAGCATTATTTAACATATAGAGTATATTTATAATAGATGCTTTAACATTCTTTTCTACTAAGTCTGTAATCTGAGTAATTTTGGGTCTGGATCTATTTATTTATTTTCTCCCTGCATCTTTATTTGCTGATCATTTTGATTGGATACAAACATTGTAATTTTTACATTGTTGAATGGTAGATTGTGTTACATTCCTATAAGTATTGTTCAGGTTTTCCAAATACAGTTCTAGGGCAGAAGTTTGGTCCTTTCAAGACTTGCTTTTAAGTTTTGTTAGTGTCCAGAACAGACATTATTCTGTGGCTAATTTGACCCCATTATTGAAGCTGTTACTCTTCGTAGGACTCTGTGTAACCCCCTGTGGTGGCTGGTGGGCACATGAATTATTCTTGCCTTTATGTGAGCCTGTGAGATTTTCCCCTCTTATCCGCTTACGGTGTTTCTTCTCCTAACTGTATCAGTTTCCTCACATGTGTGAGCAGATTCCAGCACAGCCAAAGACCAGAGAGGACCCATCTGCAGGACTCTGGAGCTTCCTTTCTGTGAGCTCCCACGTCTCCTGTGTTATTTCCACCAATTCTTGCTGCCATGGCCAACCCTAACTCTAAACCGTCTCCTCAACTCGGAAGACCATGAGGCTCTGTTTGGGTTCTCTTTGTCCTGTGACGTGGCCTCGCCACTCTCTCTTGCAATAAGTTGGGACATTTTTTATGGCTCATACTATTACTGAGATGAGGAATTATTGTCCTGCACTGCACATTATCCATTGTTTCATGTATTTTGTTTAGTTTTCTAGCTGTTTAAAGTGGGAAGGTAAATCTTGTACCTGTTACTTCATCATGACCAGAGTAAATAGCTTTCTAAGAAAATACACGTCTGAAAGCTATAAAAATATAAAAATATAAATAGACCAATTTTGACTAAAGCCCAGAACTATTGCCAGAGGTATGGCCCTTCATCCACCCCTGAAAAAAACCACTTCCATATGATCGTATATTGATAGGTGTGTGTGCGTTCACATGTAGAGACACAGTGATTGATAACTACTTGGCTAAGGCCTTCTTCATGAGGCCCCAAGTGGGGAGGGACTCGTCTTTGGTCACCTCCTGACTAGCACATTACCCAGCAAAGAGTACTTTGCTAGGATAACAGTTGCTAAATAAGTGAACAGCATATTCCCATCTTCATTAAGCAAGGTGAGAAGGAGCATCTGGTTTGCAGGATGAGGAGCTCTGGGTACTCATTTCCTACCCCCTTTCAGTAGTTCAGCAAAACAGTTCAGCAGCTCACTGGAAGAACAAGCTGGTAACAGTGGCTGAGCTCCTTGGAGGCTTCCTCGTTGTGACAATGTTACTTCCTCATCCAGGAGACACCAGTTGTTAGGCAGTTGCCTAGATGTTTCCGTTCCCACTTCCAATTCCTGTAAAGACGTAGAGTGTTTGTAGGGGGTGGAGTCCCTTTCTACTGAAGAGCTTGCCCAGAGTGTGTCCAAGTGTAGTGATGCACAAGCTCAGCCGTCTCTGTGTTGGACAGGGAGAATGCAAGGGAACACTGCTCTGCTACTCCTATGCTTGCAAGTTTTTCCACAATAAGGCATGTGGTTCTACTACTTTTGTGTGTGTGTGTATGTGCATGTGTGTACACATTTTGTACAAAAGGAGGAAACACGATGCATTGTTTTGTACACCTTGAGGTTCCTGTGGGATGTTCAGGTAGAAATACCCAACACACAGTTAGGTATCAGGATCAACAGGGTAGTGTCAAGAATGGAGACAAAATTGCAGGTCGTCAGCATGCAGCTTCTTCACATTGCTATGGGAGTATATAGGAAGGGCACCTAGCCCAGCCCCAGGACTCATGGACAGTTCCTAGAAGAGAGAAGACTTGCAATGGGTCTTTGAGGATGGAGTTTCCTGTACTAACAGTGTGTGAGAAAAGGAGACTTTCCAGGAAGAGAACACAGCCTTGGTCATGTAGGAGGAGAAGGCACACATGATGGGCTCTGTTTAGGCTCTGTAACCTAGAGGTCCTCTTCTAAGGACAGCTGTCAACAGAAATCTCAACTCATCCTAATTCTCTGCCAACTCCTCCTTGGCCCATGACAGCTCTAAGCCACTATGAGTTTACTCAATTGATCCTGCAAGGGGCTTCTGCCAGTCCTGCTAACGAGAGCCAGTGGGAAAAATTCATTAATGAACAAGACATTGTTAAAAAGTGCATTTGATGCCTAAAGCCAGGTATTAGTAAAGGTAAGGAGGTCCTGATATAGAAAATGCTCTAACCCTTTCTCATCCTTTATGGTGTTGGAAGCATGAGGCTGGAAAACAGTTAGGGTCAGGACACTGCAGGGTCTGGATTGCACTGTGGGAGCAGAGAAAAAGGCAAAGCATTTGATTGATACTGGAAGAGAAGCCAAGTTTGAGGATGGTTAAAAAGAGCTGTGATGGGAGGTGAACTTGCAAGATGACAGAGGAGACACTGATCCAGGGACGAAAGAAGAGCAAATACTGCCCCAGGCTACAGCCCTTCACCTCCATGCTGCAGGTAAAGGCTAGAAAGTCAGAAGCCTCTGCTCCTCTCAGTTCCCTTCCCCTCCCAAGGTGACAGGCTGGACTAAACCAGAAAGCCAAAATCTCAAATACATCCCAGCATTATGTGACTTTCTAGACTTTAAGCTTCTCTGAGATTCATGTTAACTCTATAAAATGCTGATAAGAAGAGTGGTGGTTCAATTGATGGTTATGGAAGATGGCGGATGAGAAACACCGCCAGACAGAGTGTCTCTGAAGAAAAGACAGATTCTAGCAGAAATTAGAAGAAAGAAGCAAGAAGACGAGCCTACATCAGATGAGGGTCAGCAGGAGGAGTACCTGAGACCATGGGAGGAGGTCGCGGAGGAGAATTGGAAGCTGGGACCCCCGGAGCAGCCTGGAGACCAGTGGGAAGGGTAGGTGGATCTGCCGTTTCCCCTCCCCTGCATCCCGGACTGCTGGTGGGCTCCCCAGCAAGCGGAGGGACCTGCGGACACCAGCCCAGTGACAACCGCCGCCAGTGAGCGGTAAGCCAGTAGCAGACGCGGCACCAGGCTCCCAACTCCCTCGGGGCACCTCCGTGTGCACAGACCCGAACCGCGCGGCAGACGCCATATTGCCTCCTCCTCCCCTCCCCCGACCCTACCCGCGGCTGCCCAGAGAGACAGAGAGACAATATAGCCACCAGCCGGAGGCACCTCCAGGGAGCGGGACCTTCCCTTTTGGGGCCCTACA
>VSMD01090896.1:0-20642 GCA_008750895.1 Mirza zaza | reverse complement strand
TTTAAAACTCAAAGACTACATAAAGGCAAAAAGTGAAAAGTACACTTTAATCCTTGCCCACATACCACTTTAATTCCCAAAGCTCATGACTGCCATTGGTTTCTTGTGATTTTATATACCAGCATCAGATATCTGTATTTATTTTTAAATTTATACAAAGATACCACATTGTTCAGACTGTTCTGTCTCTTGCTTTTTTCACATAAAGTGAGAAATGGCCTATAGCTGTGAGAGCAAATGGACATCTCCTCCTCAACTCTGAGAAGGTAAGGCTCATTTATTGCCTCTTGAAAGTTTTTTTTTTTTTTTTTTTGAGACAGAGTCTCACTTTATTGCCCAGGCTAGAATGAGTGCCGTGGCATCAGCCTAGCTCACAGCAACCTCAAACTCCTGGGCTCAAGCAATCCTGCTGCCTCAGCCTCCCGAGTAGCTGGTACTACAGGCATGCGCCACCATGCCCGGCTAATTTTTTCTATATATATTAGTTGGCCAATTAATTTCTTTCTATTTATAGTAGAGATGGGGTCTCGCTTTTGCTCAGGCTGGTCTCGAACTCCTGAGCTCAAACGATCCACCCACCTCGGCCTCCCAGAGAGCTAGGATTACAGGCGTGAGCCACCGCGCCCGGCCGCCTCTTGAAAGTTTAAAGTTCTTTAGAAGGCTTTTCAGATTTAGGAAGTTGCTCTTTGTATATATATAAACTATATCTTATGTGTATATATATGTATACATACGAAAGAATATGAATTAATCAGAGTTTAAAAACCTATTGAAAATGTTTAGAACTAATAGCATAAACTAAGTTTTTATCTTTAAAATTGAGCAAGTGCAGTAGATAGTATTAATTGAGGGGGGGAAAGAGGGAAAAGTTACCTATTATAACATATGTATTTAGAGTGGCAAAAGGTGTATGGAGTAGTGTGAGAGAAGAAAAGAGAGAAAGAGACAGGGATAAGAATCATAACGGTCTTAGCATTGTGACCTCAGAAGATCTTTCTTACTAACTTGAGAAAATGGTTTGGTGCTGATTATTTTATCCTTTGGACACTAAATCAGTAAATAAAATAATAGAATTTTGGAGTTATAGAATTTTTAGGTGTCATGTAATACTTCTTCCCAGGCAGTATAGTAGTCTTGCTATACTACTACCACCATCACTACTGTTACTATTAATAATATGTGTGAATTTTTTACGGGCTATATAGTACTTTATCTAATTAATCAGTATGCTTAACAGGAGGTTATACAAACTTGACAGAGCCCTGGCATGTCCCTATGATGCTTTTATGCAAAATAGAGAAGGGCACCCCTTCCTCAACTAAAAAAAGTCACAGTATTATTTATTTCTCATTAATAAAATTATAAAAAATTGGGTTTATTACAACCAATGAATTCTGCTGCAACCAGTGGAATAGTAATGGCAGAATATTAGTCATTATAGCTATCTATATCATAATGGAAATAGTTATAGATTTAATAAAATGGGAGATGATATGAATTGCAGTATGTAAGATCAGATTTAGCCAGTGCCCTAATATTGAAAGGTAATAAAAAGTGCATTTAAGGTAATCTTTGCATTAGACTGAAAAACTGCTTTTTAGAACTTTGGGCTATTTTGTAGGTTTTGTTAGATCAATAAGTACTTTTCATTATTGAATTTATTTCTTTGTAAGTCAAAGCGGAGCAATACATATTAATCCTGTTCAAACATGACATTTTTTTGGTCTGTCTCAACATTCCTGTACTATACTAATTTTATTTTAAAAAGATACCTATTGCCATGTAGTAGAAAATTGATATAATCATTACTCCTTTTTGGTATTGGCAAAGTTATGCTAATGGTATAAAAATTTTAAAACAGTAAAGATTGCTAGTCTGTGAATGGTGACTCTTTAGGTACATTTCCCTAAGGCAAAGTACAATCAATTATTGTGACCCTAATGATAGGAAGGTTCCTAAAATACTAACTCTAACCTTGTGAGCTGGTCCATTCCATTTCTGAGTGACTCTCATTGCTATAAAGCTCATCCTTATATAACCTGCTGAAGTGTTCCAGAATTATACTGGAATCATTCCATATGTCTAACCCAATTACCAGGGGGCAGTATAGGCTGAATCACAGTGTATTGAGTGTCAAACTGGAGATCCTGTTCTAGGTCTGACACTGATAGCTGAATAACCCAAGCAAGTCTCTTTACTGGCTTACCTTCGCTTTCTGCCTCTCTAAAATTAGTCTGAAGTGTCTTTTCCTTTCCATATTTCTAATTCCTTTTTGTTTTTGTCTGATCATAGCCAGCCTAATTAATTTAATTTGATTTGGATAATTTGGTCTATTTATTTATATATGTTCTTATTAATGCTTGATCATTGACATTGTATTTCAGATGTCAAAATCCACAGGCAACTTCCTCACTTTGAACCAAGCTATTGACAAATTTTCAGCCGATGGTGAGTATGCTTTTTTGTTACTGCTGTTTCATGGGACTATTCTCCTCAGATTATAGAAGACAAGTTAAAATAGGTGTTTTAATTTTGTTTTCTATTTTGCTTTTAACAAAATGTTAATCATTTTTTCTTTGTGGACAATTAATGTTAATATTTGAAACTTAAGAATTGTTGACTTGATATATTTCAGAACAAATTTGAGCTAAAGTTACTTAGAGTCTTCTTTTAAATTAAAATCACTATAATTGCTAAGATTCAAGACTTGCTTTACACAGATGTTGAGTATGTAGGAAGCTTTTCCAAGATATTTCTTCTGTATTTGATATTCCCACAGGTGACTTAAACCTGGGAACATTGATTTTCCTATAAAATTTTGTTTTGCCTGGCCTCAGTTCTGTTGCATTTTATTATTACTTTGTTAAGAGAAGAAATGTACTGTCTTTCCTGAAGGAACCATTCCTTTTTTTTGTAACTTATAGTCATTGTTCATCATGGTACTTCTTTTTATTGATCTTGGCTAGCTCAGTTTATATTCTCAATTTCTCTTAATTGGAATTAAGTTGTTTCTGACTGTCTCTTAGAAGACTTTATTTAAAGTGTTATTTGCTTCTGAATAAGTAATGCATTCATATGGTTCAAAATTCAGAAGGTATAAAAAGCATTTGCAGTGAAAATACTCCCCTCTCACTCCTTTTCCCTAGCTGCCCATTTCCTCTCAGAGACAAAGTTATTAATTTCTTCACATACCTTTCATACAATGCTAGTGTGAATGCAAATTAATACGGCTCTCCTGGAGGCAAATTAGATAATATCGAACAAAACTTACCTTACTTTTTTGGCCCAACAATTCTACTTCTAGGGATTTACCCTGAAGATATACCTCCAACAATACAAAAATATATGTGCATAGGGTTATTCACTGCTGTGTTGTTTGTACTTGCAAAATATTGGAATAAACCTAAATGTCTTTGTATAGGAGAGTGAGTAAATAAATTATAGTATAGTCACATAATGGAGTACTATGCAACTGTAAAAAAAAAAGCAAGAATGAGAAAGATCTCTATGAACTGATGTAGAGTGATTTCCAGAATATACTTTTTAAGTGAAAAAAACACAAAACTGTGCAAAAGAATATTTAATATATGTACTTTCATGTACCAAAGTAGGAGATAGAAGAATATATATATATATATATATCTGTTACTTTTAAAAAGTACAGTTAGCCCTCCATATCCTCAGATTCTGTATCCACAGATTCAACCATCTGTGGATTGAAAATGAAATGTAATTGTGCCTATGATAGTTGCTTCCGTACTGAACATGTACAGATTTTTTTCCTTGTCATTATTCTCTAAATAATGCAGTATAACAACTATTTACATAGCATTTATATTGTATTTAATATTGTAAATAATCGATAGGTGATTTAAAGTATATGGGAGGACTTGGGCTGGGTGGGGTGGCTCACATCTGTAATTCTAGCTCTCTGGGAGGCCGAGGGGGGCAGATAGCTTGAGGTCAGGAGTTCGAAACCAGCCTGAGCAAGAGCGAAACCCCGTCTCTACTATAAATAGAAAGAAATTAATTGGCCAACTAATATATATAGAAAAAATTAGCCGGGCATGGTGGCACACGCCTGTATTCTCAGCTACTCGGGAGGCTGAGGCAGGAGGATCGCTTGAGCTCAGGAGTTTGAGGTTGCTGTGAGCTAGGCTGATGCCACGGCACTTACTCTAGCCTGGGCAACAAAATGAGACTCTGTCTCAAAAAAAAAATAAATAAATAAATAAAGTATATGGGAGGACTTGTTGTATAGTTGCAAATACTATGCCATTTTATATAAGGGACTTAAGCATCTTGAGGGTTTCGGTATTTGTGACATCAATCCCCCATAGATACTGAGAGACAACTGTATTGGAATGATAAACTAGAAACAAGAGAGATTAGTTACCTATGGGGTGGGTGGAAAAGTTTTGGGAAGAGTGGGAATTGGGAAGTAAGGATTAAGAGGGAACAGCACTTTTTTTATTAAATCTTTTTGTATAGCTCTGATAATAATATTTCATGTACCAAAATATTAAATACGTAATTGAAATCAACCAGGATGTGTAGAGGGGACTCCAAGTGGAACACATTCAGTGATAAATAGACATAACTATATTGCGAATGAAAGCATGGCAATACTGAAGGGATAGGGAAGAAGTAAGTAACTTTGAAAAACAGTATTGTGATTGGACACTAAAGGTAAAGACAGAACTGTACACAAATACTGTAGTTAATAGGTCTCTTACAAGAGATATGAGGAATTATGAAACTACTCTGTGTATTTTAGGATTGAATAAATAAGTAAATATATGACAAATAACGAGAACCTCTGCCTCAGAGAGCTCACTGTCAGAAAAAGAAGGTAGGAATAAGTAAAGGAGGAATGTTATTAATACAGTGAACTCTGTGATATTGGATTGGAATTGGTGGTATCAGGATGAGCTTAATTTATTTTGTGTATAGGTATATAGATATAAAAATAAACATGGTTGGGTATGTATGTATGGGTTAATATACCTACATATTTCCCTAGTTCTGTCTGCTGAGAGGGCCTGGGAGCAATGACACCCCACACCCCAGTAGCAATGAAACACTTGGTTTCTAAATATCATTTTCCTGTAAAAGGAACTAAGGCTCCTAGAAGTGATTGATTTGAGGTCTGGGATAGGGAAAATATGAGATGAGTGTGAAATATCTTGTGGTGCCAGAAAATACACAAATATGGGCGTCCTCAAACTGGCCTATGGGCCACATGTGGGTGTTTTTGCCTGTTTGTTTTTTTACTTCAAAATAAGATATGTGTAGTGTGCATAGGAATTTGTTCATAGTTTTTTTTAAACTATAGTCTGGCCCTCCAACGGTCTGAGGGACAGTGAACTGGCCCCCTGTTTTAAAAGTTTGAGGACCCCTGCACAAATACTTTAAAAAGGATGGGGGCATGTCAAAAGGACGCAGGAGCCAACTTGAAGAATTTGCAGTTTTCCAAGCTAGAAGAATTTTTTCAACAAAGTAAATAATGAGGGCATTGGATTATAACCTAGTGAATAAAATAAATATCCATGAGTCCATACTGATATATATTAATAATTGGATAAATAAATCAGTGGGGGAGTAGGGACATTTTATCTTTTTAATTTGAATTAATAAATGTAGAAATATTGAATTTATTTCAAAATAAAAAGCTAAAAATGTTTACAACTAATGTGTATTCTAAAGATATTTAATGTATACATAACTTACAGTAATATGTTCTCATATTCCCCGTTTAAGACATAGAGGGTAGGCCGGGCGCTCACGCCTATAATCCTAGCACTCTGGGAGGCTGAGGCGAGTGGATTGCTCGAGGTCAGGAGTTCGAAACTAGCCTGAGCAAGAGCAAGACACCATCTCTACTATAAATAGAAAGAAATTAACTGGCCAACTAATATATATATATATATATATATAGAAAAACTCAGCCGGGCATGGTGGCGCATGCCTGTAGTCCCAGCTACTTGGGAGGCTGAGGCAGGAGGATTGCTTGAGCCCAGGAGTTTGAGGTTGCTGTGAGCTAGGCTGACGCCAGGGCACTCTCTCTAGCCTGAGCAACAAAGTGAAACTCTGTCTCAAAAAAAAAAAAAAGACATAGAAGGTAAAATAAATAAATAAAGTCCCAAGTAATAAGTTAAAAAAAAAAAAGACATGGAAGGTAGCATACTGTTCTGTACTTTTGCCTTTTTTACTTACCAGTTCATATTTGAGATCAGTTCATATTGGTACATAATGAGTTTACTCTTTTTTTTTTAAGCAGTATAGTGTTCCATTATGGGAATATCCTGTAGTTTGTTTAATTAGGCTCTTATTGATAGACATTTAGGTTTTCTTCCAATATTTTAGAATGGATGATTTTGGTAGTACTAAAAGATGAGAATTGAAAAAGTAAAGTTTTTAGCAGAAAACTTGGAAGATCCTAGTTTTAGAACTGAGAAATTAAATATGCATTTCTACACATAAGGCACCAGTGTGCCTTAAATGCATTAAAATATTATAATATTTTACTATCTCTAAATGAGGCTGGGATATTGATAGAGAAACCACAAAGAAATGACTATTCCTAGCTTATCATTTTCTTCCTCTGCCTCATTAAAGATCACTTTATCTCATTAACTCAACATGCATGAGAAGAAACACATATTGATGCTAAATGTTTGCAAATTGATATGGATGGTTCAAATATTTTAACATAGTTAGGGATCCTACTTTTGGTGATTTTTATTTTTGTTGTTAATCTAGGACAGCCCTTTAAAGCATCTGTTGTTTTTAAATTTATATATGGGTTTTGCAGTGTACCCTCTGGACATATAGTTGATACTCAGTAACCATATATATATATATATATATATTTTTTTTTTGAGACAAAGTCTCACTTTGTTGCCCAGGCTAGAATGAGTGCCCTGGCGTCAGCTTAGCTCACAGCAACCTCAAACTTCTGGGCTCAAGCAATCCTTCTGCCTCAGCCTCCCGAGTAGCTGGGACTACAGGCATGCACCACCATGCCCGGCTAATTTTTTGTATATTTTTAGTTGGCCAATTAATTTCTTTCTGTTTTTAATAGAGATGGGGTCTCGCTCAGGCTGGTTTCGAACTCTTGACCTCAAGTGATCCACCCGCCTCGGCCTCCCAGAGTGCTAGGATTACAGGTGTGAGCCACCGCGCCTGGCCCAGTAACCATATTTTTAATTCATTAATTATTTTTTTTCTCTTCCAGGAATGCGCTTGGCTCTAGCTGATGCTGGTGACACTGTTGAAGATGCCAACTTTGTGGAAACCATGGCAGATGCAGGTATTCTCCGTCTGTACACCTGGGTGGAATGGGTGAAAGAAATGCTTGCCAACTGGAACAGCCTAAGAAGTGGTCTTGCCAACACTTTCAATGATAGAGTTTTTGCCAGGTAATCTGTGGATCCCAACCACTTATATTATAGAGTTGCTTAATGCTGGTGCATTTTTAAGTTTTCCTTTTCTTTCTTTTTTTCCTAGAATAAATTAGATGATAATAGCTAATATTGAATGAAAACTTGCTTGTGCCAGGCACTTTGCTAAATATTTTGCATGTGTTTTCTGACTTTAGCCTCAAAGCAACCTTAAGTGATAAAGATATTATTAGCTTAATTAATTAAAAGACAGGGTCTTGCTCTGTTACCCAGGCTGGAGTGCAGTGGCATGATCGTAGCTCACTGTAACCTCAAACTCACAGGTGTAAGTTATCCTACTGAGTAGCTGGGACTTGAGGTGTGTGCCACCATACCTGGCTAATTTTTTTTAATGTGTGTGGTAGAGATGGGGTCTTGCTATATTGCCCAGGTTGATTTCAAACTCATGGCCTCAAAGGATCCTCCTGTTTCTGCTTTTCAAAGTACTGGGATCATAGGCATGAGCCACAACTGCTGGCAGATTAGCTCTATTTTACAAATAAAGAAACTGAGGCTTAGAAAAATTAGTATTTCATTAAATGCCTCAAAGTTAGTAATTGCATACTTGGGATATGAATTTACTTCTGTCTCCAAAGCTTATTCTCATAACTATTTTATCATGCTGTCTTTCTTTAGAGTGGGGCAGAATGATTAAAGGAAAAGTAGATTAAAAGAAAAAGAGAAATATCTTTTTTTTGTACATTCAAAAGACATTAATTAACCTCTTTGTGTCAGGAGCCATCCTAAGCACTGGTGTTACAAAGATGAATTAAGATGTGATACTTCCTTGTTATCTAGCAGGAGAGGCAATCAGTTACCCCACCAATTATTAATATAAATACAATAATAAGATGTTTAGATGGATAAAGAAAATTATAGATGTTTAGATGGATAAAGAATTTCTAAAATTTCTAATTATAGAAAATAATAGATATTTAGATGGATAAAGAAAATTCATAGATATCATGTGAATTCTGGGTTTCTTGAAAAATAAACAGAAGTTTTGCAGGGAGAGAAAAAAATGTGTAAAGCCATGAAAAGGGTGTGATATTTATTCAAAGTGCAGTATCTGGATGATAGAGGTAGGAGGTGAAACAGGTTGGGGCCAGATTGAGCCAGATTAAGAAGAGCCTGAGTTGGTATGAGAAATTTTTTCCTAATATCCACTATTAGTTATTTAAAATGCAATGGTTAAATACGTGACTCCAACCTTAGTTGAGCTATTTTCATACTGCATTTTGGGCTTTATAACAAAGATTTCATCAAGGAGTTTTTAAGCAAGCATCGTTTACTGTGTTATCATAAACAGAAGTCGTAAGTAAGTCAGATGACAATACTTAAGGCTGGATAGACAACTGATAGACTGCAAGAATCAGTTTTAAGGAACACAAAAGTGATGTGTTGAGCAATTTTAAATGTTTCAGGTATTGCTCTCATTTTAACTACTTAGTAGTATATGCAGCAGCCTTTTTTACCTATATATAATTGATCTTTTTTTTTACCTATTCAATAGTGAAATGAATGCAGGAATTATAAAAACAGATCAAAACTATGAAAAGATGATGTTTAAAGAAGCTTTGAAAACAGGATTTTTTGAATTTCAGGTAGGCTGTTAATTCTTTTGGTAGGTATAAAGCATGCCAGTGTGAATATGATGTATTTTCTTCCTTTTTTCTTCCTGATATCAAATAATTATTCCACTAAAGTGTAGACTGTGAAAATTCTGCCAAGAAATCTTTAAATTCATCGTTAAATTGTGGTTTTAAGTTGTTTTCTTTGGCATTTTTTTCTGTTGTGTCCTTTTAATATAAATAATTCTATTCCTTTTTAAGCTATGAGCATTAATGTAAAGGAGATTAAATTTAAAATTTAGCCATACTTTCCAGGAAAACATTTTTAAATTGATTAAAAACAAAAGCAAAATTGTAATTCATTGCCATTAGTTTGAAAGCAAATGTTTTCTGAGGTTTTCCACAAGATGTCAGTATTTCCTCAAGTTTGGCATTTCAAGTGCTTAAAGTAAAACTGTAGCTTTACTCAATCAGCTTTGTAAAATATCACATTGGGGATTTATGTAACTTGGTTTTTAGAGATGTGGTTAAATAAGGGTAAGTGCTGAGCTTAGCAATGTGTTGTATTTATAGCCTTTTGATACTTAATATTTTTCTTATATGCTGTTGAGAGCATTCACCCTAGTACACAGTTAAAATTGTTCCAATTTTATTCTCAGTTACAAAATGTCTTTAAGGATTTTTTTTCTTGAGAGTCATTAATATAAAGCTGCGATATCCTTTGAACAAAGATACATACTTGCTTCCAAATTCTTAAAAATAAATAAAAACTTTACAATAATTCATTATAGTATTTTAAAAGATTAAACACTTAAAAATGCATTAAAGCCAAGAAACTGAAATCTTTTTATTTTTATTTTAAAGAAGTAAGGTGAGGGTAATAGTAATTAATTTCTAATTTTATAGGCAGCGAAAGATAAGTACCGTGAATTGGCTATAGAAGGGATGCACAGAGAACTTGTGTTCCGGTTTATTGAAGTTCAGACACTTCTCTTGGCTCCATTCTGTCCACATGTGTGTGAGCATGTCTGGACACTCCTGGGAAAGGTACCTTTATGCATCTAAAATGTTATGAATGGTTTTGCTTTTGGCTGCATTGTGTTATCATTACTTAAGACAAAAAGGCTGAAAAATGAGTATTTGAGGAATCATCTTGATTCATCATCATCATCATCATTACAACAAGTTAACCCAGAGCTACCTCCTATTTAGATGGATATATCATGTATATACCTTTATTTATATACACACAGTGTATTTATTTTAAAAAGGTGAAAATATTGAGAAAGATATAAACAACTGTTAAGAACTGCTTATAAACAAAGATAGAAGTATATATTTGCATAAATATTTTTATTTTATATAAAACTTCAGGCATATGTAGGACTTCATATTCAGAGATATTATATTAGCATTTTTACTGTGAAGATAAATTCAATTATTTCCCCCAGGCTTGCAGATAAATAGATTGGCTGGTTTAATAACTCCTTTCCAACCTTATCAGCCAGGGTCTTTTGTATTTTTAAATGCATGAACAATGCAGAAATGTGCTGATGATCTATATACCAAATAGCCATACCAATACTGGATGTATTAACAGGATAAAAACTGAGAGTATGCATAATTTATATAATAATGATTAAATTTAGGCAAATTAGCATTAGATAATTTTCTTTGAAAGTGAGCATATGTGTGTGGGTATTAATATGCTTGTACAAATAGATGCTAATTAAGAATGTAGAGTCAGACTTCACAGCTTGAATTCTAGGGAACATTAGATCAGGGGCTGTGGAAGTGTGTTATGTGTAGTCAGGTTTGAACTTTGAGCACACAATTACAGATGGTAGCCTTGGTATGAAACTGCAATCAAGAATCATAAAATAGTTGTGTTGTCTAATCTCACTGCACCTTCCTTTGATTTTGTTTTTTTAAAAGCCTGATTCAATTATGAATGCTTCATGGCCTGTGGCAGGTCCTGTGGATGAAGCCTTGATACGTTCCTCACAGTATGTCATGGAGGTAGCACATGACCTTAGACTACGACTGAAGAACTATATGACGCCAGCTAAAGGGAAGGTGAAGTCATTTTTAAAAAACAATTTCTTAGGAGTTATTGGTCAGCATTTAATAATAATGAAAATTTTAAAAACACTTTCATTAAGATGGGTAGAGCTAAATTTCCTGCTAATATAATTCTGTAGTATGTATATTTTTTTTAATGTTAGAAGCAGTGGTGGTATATATTGGAAGGTTCTCATTTTTGGTTTACATAAAAGCACTGAAATGTTTTTCCCTTTTCTTTTACCATGTAGAAGACTGACAAACAACCACCTCAGAAGCCCTCACATTGCACCATCTACGTGGCGAAGAACTATCCACCTTGGCAACATACCACTCTGTCAGTTCTACGCAACCACTTTGAGGTGATGCTCTCAGTAGACTTTTTCCCCCCGACAGTGTTGTTGTATACTGCCTGTGTTGGTTTTGTTTTTAGGATGTTGACAGTATCTGGGGAAAGGAAGACAGGCAGCTTTATTTCATTCCCTTTAGGCAGTGAGTGTCCTTTGTTTTCCTTGGTGGCTAATACGTGGACACTGAAGGAAAAACTGCTGTTTTTTTCCTCATTTCTGAAACTTTCATTCAAAAATACATTGGATCTAGTTGTATGTAAATAAAAGATGTGGGGATTTTCATATGTGTAGTTGAAATTATGAAACAGGGTTTGATAACAGGGTGGAGTTTGCCTTTTGAATTGGTTGTGACTTGAACAGTGGGATTCATGAAATCTTAACCTTGTTATATGCGAAAAAATTGTAGCTTGGATCTTGAGTACTTGAAAAGAAAATGTTGTTCAGTTTGATAATTACCTATAGAATGTACAGCATGAAGATGTTTTTGGCTCTGTCAGGTAATGATAGTTCTGTTTAAAGGAAACTTAATATTTAAACTTAGTTTTAAGTTGTCCTAAAGAAGAAAATCCATTTTTCTTTTATGTTTAAAATGTGGAAACAAAGTATGTTATGGAATTTTGACTTTTTTTGCTCAGGTTATTAGAACAGTTATTGGTAGACATAGATCATTAAGGTGCACTTAAAAAAGAGAGAAAGACAGTAGGGTTTATGGTGAAAACAAAGTGGAGACATAAAGGAAAAATCCTTAGCTTTTATTTTCCAGACCTTTATTGGAATTTTGCCTCAATACTTTTCATAGTTAATTAAGAAATACGGCTGGGCGCGGTGGCTCAAGCCTGTAATCCTAGCTCTCTGGGAGGCCGAGGTGGGCGGATCATTTGAGCTCAGGAGTTCGAGACCAGCCTGAGCAAGAGCGAGACCCCATCTCTACTATAAATAGAAAGAAATTAATTGGCCAACTAATACATATAGAAAAAATTAGCCGGGCATGGTGGCACATGCCTGTAGTCCCAGCTACTTGGGAGGCTGAGGCAGCAGGATTGCTTGAGCCCAGGAGTTTGAGGTTGCTGTGAGCTAGGCTGACGCCACAGCACTCACTCTAGCCTGGGCAATAAAGTGAGACTCTGTCTCAAAAAAAAAAAAAAAAAGAAATACTAGGAAAAACTGCTTTTGTTTGTAAAATTTGATGGAGAAAGAAGAGCAAGTTTTTTGTATTTCTTGTTAATCTAATTTTTTGGAAAACTACCTTCACCTTTGCTTGTGTGTAATAGAAATAGAAGATAGCCTTTAGAATGTGCCTACAGACTTTGAATTGTAAAATATAAAACCTACTTTGGTTGGTAGAAAAATGAAACAGTGCCTCAGTGTATTATGTATTCATACCAGCAATTTCAAGGAAACGATGGAAAAACCAAATACAGTATGTAATGTTCTAGGTATTAAAAAATTTCTTTACCTCTGTTCTTTTAGAAGTTATATTTTTACATATTGAGTAGATATAATGTTTCAAAACAATGTCATATTTTGGCATTATCATCTTCCTTTTTTTTTTTTTTTTTTTTTTTGAGACAGAGTCTCACTTTATTGCCCAGGCTAGAGTGAGTGCCGTGGCGTCAGCCTAGCTCACAGCAACCTCAAACTCCTGGGCTCAAGCAATCCTGCTGCCTCAGCCTCCCGAGTAGCTGGGACTACAGTCATGTGCCACCATGCCTGGCTAATTTTTTTTTTCTATATATATTAGTTGGCCAATTAATTTCTTTCTATTTATAGTAGAGATGGGGTCTCGCTCTTGCTCAGGCTGGTCTCGAACTCCTGAGCTCAAACGATCCGCCCACCTCGGCCTCCCAGAGAGCTAGGATTACAGGCTTGAGCCACCGCGCCCGGCCTATCATCTTCCTTTTAAATTTTTGTTTGTTTTCATCCAAAGGAACTGAAAGAATGTTTGTTTATAATCAAGAAGAATGTTCTTGTGTTAAATATGGCATTTTTTTGGTGACATAAGGCAAAGGAGTATTTTTCATCCTTTCCTTTTTCTTTTATGTGTGTTTCAGAGAAACACATTGACAAGTAAAATATTTTTTCCCCATATACTTTAGTAAAGGTTAGAGTTGAAAGTAAATAGATTATTTGAAATCTTACTGTATGTTACTTTTCATTTAGATTCATTCCCAACCGTTGGCTTAGGAAATGCATGAACAATGCAGTGCTTTCTTTGGTGCTATGCATTTATTAATAAAACAAAGAAAATAAATCACCTAAAACTCTAAAAAGACCACTTTCTTTATTTCTTACTCTATTGAAGGGAATCTTGATATGTACAGAATGAATTTAAATCCATTCAGCATATTTGGAATTTATGCATATTAGTAATATATAGGCATTTATTTTTGAGTAGATAGGAATTAAAGTATTTTTAATAGGTCAATAACTGGAGATGCTTTTTTTCACATTTGTGATAACAATTTATAAAGAAGAATGTTCCAAGGTAGACATCATATAAATCTTGTGTGATAGTTGTGTACCTTTTCATTTTAATATGACTAAGTTTGAAGACAAGATTTTTATAAGACCACGTCAGTTTCTTACCACGTAAAATCTAATGTTACAATCCTGGAATTGCTGTTATTGTAAGGAAAGATTAAATATTCAGCAAAAACCAACCTGTTTCTATTTTTAAAACTAAAAAACATGTAACTTCTGAATTTAGAGGCAATAGGAAGACTCTCTTCTGTATTGTTCATTCAGCTTTCACTTTCCCATGATGTTAGAGGCTGGACATTCTTCCTCTGTTTTCTAACAGACTGACAGAGGCCACCATTCTGTGTTTTGCATACTTCCTAAAGGCACATCTACTGTCCTGCTTTATTTCATAAGTGATTTTGTCCATATTCCTCTACTTCCTTTTTTTAGGCCAACAGTGGAAAATTGCCTGATAACAAAGTCATTGCTAGTGAACTAGGCAGTTTGCCAGAATTGAAGAAATATATGAAAAAAGTGATGCCATTTGTTGCCATGATTAAGGTAAGCTGTGGACCTTATGCACCTGTGACCACATGAGTAATGGTTAGATGGGACAATATAGGGAAGGGGAAAAGCCTTGGGCACAGTCTTCCACCAGAACTCTGCTAAAATAGCACTTTTCAATCAATGGTGGTGAGAAATGAGCTATCAGATTTGGGATTTACCTGTGGAATTGCTGAGCGTGTAAAAATATGTATTGTGGAAGAAAAATTAGTTTAGAATCACTGCACTGAATCATTCCCTTCATGTTCTGATTTTCTTTCTTTTCAGTTTGGGGAGGAAGCATATTCTTTTGGCTTACATTAGGGTGTTTTTCCTAGAATTACTGGAACCAAGATTCTACATTTGTATAGGTTTAGCTTAGCAGGATAAGGATAGTGGTTAGACAAGGGTTTCTCAGTAATGGCTCTATTGATAGTTTGTGCCTGATAGTTTTTGTGTGGTGCTGTCTTGTGCATTGTAGGATGTTTAACAGCATCCTTAGCTTCTACTCACTAGATTCCAGTAGAATCCCCTTGTCCCCAGTTCTGACAACCAAAAATATCTCCAGTCATTGCCAGATGTCCCCTGGGGGCAAAATCACCTCCGACCCTCCCACCCTGCCAACATTGAGACAACTACTGGGTTAGACTCTTGGTTTTCTTCATATATGTAACTGATCTGTTGGATTTTTTGATGAAGAGAAACTGAAAGAAGGATAGATATTCCTTAAGATCTCAGGCTATGGGGTTAGACAAATCTTGGTTCACATCCTGTTTATTTTTCACTTCTTAGTTTTGACCTTAGACAAATCACTTAAATTTTCTGGGCCACAGGGTTTTTCATCTGTAACATGAGGATGAACCTACTATTTAGGAATATTGTGAGAAATTAATGAAATAATGCACCTAACACTTAAATAGTGCCTGCCAAGAAGTAGACTCAGGAAATGTTTAAAAATGTAAATCAGTATCTTCCAGCCTGCTAGGCATACAGTGATTATTCTTGTACTGTATCTTAATTTTTGTGTCTTCTCAGCTGCAGATGCCTGAGATGAAAACGCTTAGCTTCTTCAGTATTGAAGTAGATTGGTATTCTTGGGAAAGCCTTTTAATTCTCCCAGACTGAAGTCACTATCTGATCCTCAAGAGTATTTTAGTTTCAGAAATAATGTAGAATCCTGGGTTGACCTATACCATGTAGAATCCTGGATTAACCTACACCAGTCAAGTTGTAATATGCCTGCTGATATGCTCATAGCTCATTGGCTAGTGCCATTGGTCATTGGTCATAATGCCAGATCCGTTGTCAACATGTGGAGGCAACAAAATACCCCATTGGTGGTTGCAAAGGCAAATAATTTTGATGACATGCTTTAAGAGAATCTGGTGAAACCGATTTGAAAAGTAGTTATTTTCATATAAAATGATATTACTTTCAAGGATTAGCTTCCTTAGGATCTCATTTAAATTTGAAGAACTAGCATCAGACTGTTCAAGTGGTAATATATATTTTTCATAATATTGGTGATTTGCCAGGCACGTTAGTGGTTTTATAAACTTTGAAAGTGATTAGTAAATTTGGGAATAAGAAAATGGCTTTCTTTTTGATGGGAAAAAGAAACAACTTGGATGGCAAACTAAAACAGTGAGTAGTAGGAATAATGTCAGGTCATTTTCATGTAAATGCGATATGTTCTGGGTAGATAGCTCTATCTGTGCATGTGTACTTGGATCTCTAAAAGTACATTTTGAGCAGAAACTTTTAATGTTCAAGAAAATTCAGAAAAATTGTTTTTTATATGCCATGGGATTATCTGAGTATTCCATATAGCATAATTTTTTCTTTTTTTCTTTAAACTTTGCAGGAATCTCTTTGGGTATTTTTTTGTTTGATCGTTATTGATTATTCTCTGATATAGCTTCAAGAAGGTGGTATCTTAGAAAATTAAAATTTTTTTGTTACCTGAAGGGATATTTTCATACATTTGTTTGATTCCTTGTCAGAGTAAATTCTGTGGGCTTACATATTAAGTCAGTTAAATAAACAATGATAAAATTTATTTATTTTATAAATCTGAACACTCTGTACATTCCCGTATTTTCGGTGCTGCCTTTTTTTTTTTTTTTTACTATGCTGAATCTCTTTTTTTTTGGCATATTATGGGGGTACAGATTTTAAGGTTTGATAAATGCCCTTTCCCCCCCTCCCGCCACAAGTCTGAGTCTCCAGCGTGACCATCCCCCAGATGGTGCACATCTCACTCATTATGTATGTATATACCTGCCCCCTCCCCCCTTGCCTTACTTTTATCATACTTTAAATGGCTAATAAATTTCATTAACAAGCAAACATAGATAAGGGAAACCATGAGTCAAGGCCTTTCCTTTAACTGTTGAATTTTAAAGATTTTATCAGTTGAGAGAAGAATGATTGCTTTGGGGGAAATGCATTCTTTCCAATATACTGTTTATGTGATTTTGTTTTTCCATACCATTTTGGCTATTAGGAAAATCTGGAGAAGATGGGGCCTCGTGTTCTGGATTTGCAATTAGAATTTGATGAACAGGCAGTGCTCATAGAGAATATAGTCTACCTGACTAATTCCCTTGAGGTAAGATGGCCAGGGATTGTAATAACTAGTCAACTATAGTAAACTGTAATCCAATTCTTTTATTTTATAATAAACCTTTTGATAAACTTCATATTATATGTTTAGTATCTTTGCCAATCATATCAGTCAAAAATATATTTGGAGGGAAATAGAATGGGTGGGAATAGGAATTACAGAAAGAAAAAAAATGGTCTGTCATTTTATTTCATTTATCAATTATCTTTAATTTATGTATAATTATTCAATTATATATTTAAAAAACTAACTGTGTATGTCTGGGTATTGTCCCCAAATTATCTTAAAGAAAATGAAGAGAGACCTTATATTCAAATACTTTCTAAGTTTCTCATATAAGGAGTACTCTGAATTGTTTCTTTTCCCCCCTCCCTTTCAGACCTTAAATTCATAGAATTGGGTTAATTATATATAATCTGTGTGGTTCATGATATATTATCATCGGTCCATGCCTGGTTCTGTTTTTTTTTTTCAAATTGGTAAATAATGAACATTTATGAATCTACTACCCAATCCAAGAATAAAACAGTACCAACAGCTTTCACATATCTGCAGCTTTCTTCCCATCCTCTCTTTCTACCCTAGCCATAGCTTTATGTACAGATTTTACATATGTTGTCTCTCAGATGATTTAGGCAGAAGGAAAAATAATTCACTCTAGAGAACTGTTAGAGGACTCAAAAAGTGGTTCTAGTGATTATGAAGACACTAAAGTAAAAAAAAAAAATGCAGGTTTAGAGTTTGAATAAAATTGTTTCGTGAAATATGGAGACAGAAGAAAGTTATTTCTAAATAAGCATTTTATCTTAAATGAGTTAATGAGATTTATAAATAGTATTAGATATATGTATCTCTAAATGTTCATATATGTTCATGTAGATTACAAAAAACTTCTTGGATCTTCTCACTTGGACAATGGGAGATATACCTTACACTGAGAGTCATCTTATATTCAGGCATGTGTAGTATGTTATATTTTTTAGCTTTTCTTCCATTTATTTAAGCGGAAGCCTTATATTCTCAAATGATAAATTTCTGAACTTCTCTTTGTCTAAGTGGAAGGCTTTTATGCTTATATCATTTTTCTCTTATATGGCAGATAGATACCAGATTTTATTATAGAAAATGGTAAACATGGCTATATAAACAATACTGTGAAACATCTGAGTATTAAGTCACTAAGTACAGATTTCATTTAATGTTTATATGGAAAATAATAAAATTGCACAGACCATTTCATGTTAAGTGGAGAACTTAGTTTTGCTCTTAGTGAAATGAAGTGATGATTAATTTCAATCATACTAAGTAATACTAATGACTTCCATTTTTTCCCTTCTATTTAGCTAGAACACATAGAAGTCAAGTTTGCCTCTGAAGCAGAAGATAAAGTCAGGGAAGACTGTTGTCCTGGGAAACCACTTAATGTTTTTAGAACAGAAGTAAGTTGAAGGAATCTCACTTGAATAATTTTAGCATTTTTGAGCTAAAAGAGACCCTAGAGATCATTACATCTAAACCCATCATTTTAAAGATGGAAGGAAGGAGGATCCAGAGAAATTAAGTAATTGGTTTGTTCCAGGCCATGTCATTTGTTTGAAATGAGGCTAGACTTGAGGTGTCCTAATTTCTTGGGTGGTATAATACTTACTTTTTCCTTACTTTATTATTATGGGTTTTGTCAGATGTTATTAGTGGGTTTAAAAAATAAAAATAAGGGGCTGAGCGCAGTGGCTCACACCTGTAATCCTAGCACTCTGGGAGGCCGAGGCAGGAGGATTGTTCAAGGTCAGGAGTTTGAAACCAGCTTGAGCAAGAGCAAGACCCCATCTCTACTAAAATTAGAAAGAAATTAATTGGCCAACTAAAATATATAGAAAAAATTAGCTGGGCATGGTGGTACATGCCTGCAGTCCCAGCTACTTGGGAGGGTGGGGCAGAAGGATTGCTTGAGCCCAGGAGTTTGAGGTTGCTGTGAGCTAGGCTGACGCCATGGCAGTCTAGCTCGGCAACAGAGTGAGACTCTGTCTCAAAAAAATAAGAATAAAAGTATGATTTTCAAACCGTGATTTTTATTAGAAAAAATAGAGTGAGAATTGAAATGTAAGACTGTTTTAAACAGTGAAAAGGAGCTTTCAAACTTCAGAAGAGTATTGGTTTGCTTGTTTTTTTAATGCTTTTTGATTTTTGGTATAAACTAGATTGATGTGTGATCATAAGGTATGCTAGAGTTGCTTTTTTCGCCCTCTTATTTTTTGGCCATTATTGGTGAAGATAAATAGGTTTTAGAGGTTTTGAAAATTCTATTTATTTAGTCTCAAAGTATCCATTCAGATCAGCAGCATTTGGCAAAGTCCAGGTGACTGCAATCATGAGAGTCCATAAAATGCCCTTTTCTTGGTAAGCAGAGGACTTAGATAGATTCTGTTACTTTTACCATATTTAATTGAAAACCTAGCAAACAGAAAAAGTCTATTTTGAAAGAATAAGGTAATCGTGATCATGGATACTTCCTGAACTTTATCCTCATGTAACGAATATTCTCGTTACATCAAGATATGGCGACTTTTTAAAGTACAGTCATTTGGGCCATGAAGATAGGTATAGGAAATTTGTGTTTCTTATACATGTGTATTTATTTCAAGCCATTTTCAAGTATCCCATTAAGATGTTATATATTTAAGTCTTTGACAAGACTCAGTTGACTTTTTTTGCTTAATGATAAATAGTCCTTGACTATATAGCTTCCATAATGTGGAAGGTAGTATGGCATGGAACAGGGTTAAATCCTGGCCCTGCCACTTACCAGCTGTGTGACCAGCTTCTCATTTGTGAAAAAGGGGTCCAAAAGAACTAGAACTAACTTTCAGGGTATGGAACTAATTTCTATAAAGTGCTTAGTATGCCTGATACATAGTAAAAATTCAGTGAATGATGGTGATTGTAGAAGAGAAAATTTAATTATTGTAATTGTCCATCATCAGTATTGATGTATATAGTTGTAGTCATTTTTACCTAGGCATTGTACCTATAAGCGTATAATACCTATAAGCATGAACTTGTGCAGCTTTTCTTTAATGTTTGAGTGTGCCTTGGTCATGATTTTAGGATACCAGAATTAGATCTTTCACTGGGTGTTAAAAATGTACCAGAGATTTCCCCTGCCTTGTCAGTATTTAAGTTTGATTTTCTTTAACAATTATTTTCTCTTTCCTAGCCTGGTGTGTCAGTTTCCCTAGTGAATCCCCAGCCATCCAATGGCCATTTCTCAACCAAAATTGAAATCAGGCAAGGAGATAACTGTGATTCCATAATTAGGCGTTTAATGAAAATGGACCGAGGAATCAAAGGTAAGTGGTTTCCCTGAAACTCACATTTGGCAGTAGCTTGTGGATTTGATGAGTTTTAAGCAGGAGGGGGAGGAAAGAAAAGTAGCTTCTTAGGGACAGTGTAATATTATGGAAACAGTGTTGGGCCCAGAATCAGGAAATGTATGTTTTTTGTGGGATTCTATGGCTAGGTAGCTTGGTGACTTTGCCATGTCATTTAAGCTTTTTTTTTATATATACTTTTTCGTTTTTTTTTTTTTTTT
>VSMD01090895.1:14191-48297 GCA_008750895.1 Mirza zaza | reverse complement strand
TGGAAAGCAATATGGAGATACCTTAAAGTGATACAAGTGAATCTACCATTTGACCCAGCAATCCCATTACTGGGCATCTACCCAAAAGATCCAACGACACTCTATAAAAAAGACACCTGCACTCGAATGTTTATAGCAGCACAATTCATAATCGCAAGGCTGTGGAAACAGCCCAAGTGCCCATCAATCCAAGAATGGATTAATAAAATGTGGTATATGTATACCATGGAGTACTATTCAGCTCTAAGAAACAACGGTGATATAGCACATCTTATATTTTCCTGGTTAGAGCTGGAACCCATACTACTAAGTGAAGTATCCCAAGAATGGAAAAACAATCACCACATATATTCACCAGAAAACTGGTATTAACTGAGCAGCACCTAAGTGGACACATAGGTACTACAGTAATAGATTATTGGGCAGGGGGGAGGGGGGCGGGTATATACATACATAATGAGTAAGATGTGCACCATCTGGGGGATGGTCATGCTGGAAACTCAGACTCGTGGGGGGAGGGGGGAAAGGGCATTTATTGAAACCTTAAAATCTGTACCCTCATAATATGCTGAAATTAAAAAAAAAAAGAAATATGCATATGTAATTTACCATCTTTACCATTTTTAAGTATATGGCTCAGTGGTAATACATACATTTATATTCTTTTTTTACCCTTCATCCCCACCTGCCCCCAACCCTTCCTGGCCTCTTATAACCACTTTTCTACTATCTATCTCCTGAGATCCACTTTTGTAGCCACAGCCATATAATTCAGCCATAAAAAAGAGTGGGATCCTGTCATTTGCAGCAACATGGATGGAACTGGAGGCCATTATGTTAAGTTAAATAAACCAAGGACAGAAAGGCAAATATTCATGTTCTCAACTTATATGTGGATTTCAGTGTGTTTTCATAATAAATAGTTTTAGCCAATCAAGAGCAAAAGGGAACATTCTTCACACAAGAAAATTTTTTATAAAAAGCCACGGCAAATATACTAAATAGTGAAAATAGCGAAAGCATTTTCTCTGAGATGGGAAAGAGGTAAGGATGTTTGCTACTGCCACTTTTCATTTAGCATTGAATTGGTGGAACCCGCCACTATAGCAAGGCAAGAAAAAAAGCCTCCAGGGATTTGTAGGGCCTGCGCCCCATGCACATGTGACGTTTCAAACTTTAAATTACTTGTGGGATTGGCAGGGTCCCTGCTGGAGTAACGAGGGAGTCAGGGACTCTGTGGAGTCCACAGTGCTGCCGGAGGACTCCCTTCAGCTCCTGGGGAAAATCCACCCTTGGGATGTCCAGGCCTCAGACCAGGATGCCAGGTCCTCTACATGAAGAGTCTGTAGCTGAGCTCTCAGCCGGAAGGAATGAAGGGAGGAAGGAAATGAGAGAGACACCCCCCCCAGAGCCTAGAGCTCCCACAAGATGTAGGAAGAAAAAGAAGAAAGACCGTCTTCAAGGTAAAGACAATCAGGCAGGGGAGTGTCGGGGTCCATCTCTGGCCAGAGACTGGTCTGACCCAGGGCTCAGTGAGAAGGAGACTCAGAGAAGTGGCCACCAAGCAGAACACAGCTGGGGAGAGCTGGGCTGGACAGGGACAGTGGTGGTGGCCTCTGCAGAGCCTTTCCCTAAGACATGCTTTCCTCCCGCCCTGCCTAAGCTCCCAGAAACCTTCCAGCTGACCCTGGTCCTGCGGCTGGAGCTGAGAGGAGCACGGGTGGGGGAGGCCGGGGCAGTCCCCTGTGCCCTCCAGGAGGCCCCATACCCAGGTCCCTGCCCTGTCCTTGCTGCTCTGTCCTTTCACGAAGCTCAGGAGGCGGCTGGCAGGGATGCCATCCCCACTCTGCAGGTGAGGAAGAGGCTCAAAGAAAACGGGGCGGGCTCAGGGCGAGGCAGGAGATGGGCGAGGCTGCACCCGCACCTGCCTCTGTGATGCCCGCCCTGAGGCCACTTCCTCCCATTTCCTCACGCTCCCCTCATACATGCAGAGATACTTTCCTGAATGCAAAATAACTCTGTAGTGAGAGAAAATTTGGGAAACACTGAAGCGGTACCCAGAGGAATGCCCTGCCCCTACTGATTTTATGATTTCTTTCCAGTCATTTTTTATCCACACATATTCTTTACCTAATCGAGATCATAACAGTGTGCACAACTTAGATTTTGCCCTTTAATTTATCATTATGCTGTAAAATTTATCATGTAAAAAATTATAAACATGACTTTAAGCTCTAATTTTCCATTATATGAAGTGTCATAAATTACTTAGACATTGATGGGCGGACAATTATATTGTTTCCTATTTTCACCCACAAATGGCTGTGATGAATGATGAGAGATGCTGGCCCTCCTCTCTCAGTGTTTTTTCAGAATGTTTCCTAGGGGAGCATTGCTGAGGCGACGGGTAGGCAAGGTTTTCAGATTTTTCATTTTTCTAGGCAAATTGCTCTCCAGAAAGGCTGCATGAGAGTGTTCGGGACTCTGTTCCACTGCGCTGCCTGCTCTGTCTCAGCTGCCTGCTGGCTCCAGACGCTGGTAGGGCGGAGACCATAAGCCAAGCCAGGTCGCTGGGACAAGCCGAGGCCCCACACCTGCAGGATGCGGCCACCAAGGTACAAGCTTCCCTCCTCCCTGTGCTCTCCTCCGCTCCTCCCACCTCCTCCTGCCTCCTTCCTCTTGTGGGGCTGCAGGTGCCAGAGCTCTTTCTCTGTTTCCATCCTGAGTCCCCCGCAAACCTGACACAGCCCTGCTTCCTGTTGAAGGTTCCTGGATGGGCAGCCAAGCATTCTGATCGCCTTAATAAACACGCTCATGCGCGTGCATGCACACACGCACAAACACCCCTCAGACCCACAGGAGTGGGCAGTCGTCTTTACAAAGAACTGCTCCCTGCCTCGGAGGACAGTACGAGGCAGTCCTCAGAGTTGGGATGCCCTGGGAAGAACTTCTTCAGCCTTCTTGTGGTGCACATGGGGAAACTGAGGCCTGGGGAGGGGAGGGCACTTGCTCCAGCTTCACGGAGTAGGCGTCACACAGGCAGGTGTGGGTCCATCGGCTGGTCTCAGAGTGCGCTGTCCTCCCAGCCGTCCATTTCACTCCAATTGAACAAATGGATTCAGCTGCTGTTACGTGCCAGGCACTAAGGCTTTCAGACCTTTGCGTCACCCATGCCCACACGACATTATTCATGTGTAGATGCCTCTGTGTGCGTGGATTTATCTGGTGGGAAGGGGTGTTGCAGCTTCCCTGACAGAATCACTTTCCGTGGCCTCTGAAACTGCAGCATCTTCTTGTCGCTGTTGAATCTGGTTTGTGGTACTGACTGTAACATTTGCCTTTTCATTTTCTTGAGGGGGTGGAAGAGACACTGGGAGGAACGGGAGACAGGCTGGAACAGAAGCTTATGGCAGGGCGCCCAGGGTGGGTGAGCCTGCACTGAGCAAACAGGAGCGCCCTCCTGTGCTGCCTTGAGGGGTGTGGGAAGGGGAGTAGGATTACACAGGAAATGCCATGAAACCCCCTACCGTCTCTTTCCTTTTTCTCTTACACACCTATGTTCTCCTATCATACAGCAGGGACTTGGCCACATCCTGGATGCCTGGGACTCTTCCCAAGAAAGCCTGATGTGCTGATCATACTTTGCTGATGACAGAAGGGATAGCATATGGAACAAGCCAATCAGTCCTCCCCGGTGATGGGGTTCATTCTCATGGGACTCTCTGACCACCCAAAGCTGGAGAAGACATTCTTTGTGCTCATCCTGCTGATGTACCTGGTGGTCCTGCTGGGCAACGGGGTCCTCATCCTGGTGACCATCCTCGACTTTCGCCTGCACACGCCCATGTACTTCTTCCTGGGGAACCTCTCCTTCCTGGACATCTGCTACACAAGCTTCTCGGTCCCTCTGGTCCTGGACGGTCTCCTGACCCCCAGGGAAACCATCTCCTTCTCAGCCTGTGTTGTGCAGATGGCACTCTCCTATGCCACAGCAGGAACAGAGTGCCTGCTCCTGGCCATGATGGCATTTGATCGCTACGTGGCCATCTGCAACCCCCTTAGGTACTCTATGGTCATGCGCAAGGCTGCCTATATGTCCATGGCCATCAGCTCTTGGGCTATTGGTGGTGCTGCTTCTGTAGTACAGACATCCTTGACAATTCAGCTGCCCTTCTGTGGGGACAACGTCATCAACCACATCACCTGTGAGATCCTGGCTGTCCTCAAGTTGGCCTGTGCTGACATCTCTGTCAATGTGATCAGCATGGGGGTGACAAATGTGATCTTCCTGGGGGTCCCAGTCCTGTTCATCTCTTTCTCCTATGTGTTCATCATTGCCACCATCCTGAAGATTCCCTCGGCTGAAGGGAGGAAAAAGGCCTTCTCCACCTGCTCTGCCCATCTCACTGTGGTGATCATCTTCTACGGGACGATCCTCTTCATGTACGGGAAGCCCAAATCTAAGGACTCTTTAGGGGCTGAAAAACAGGATCTTTCAGATAAACTCATACCCCTCTTCTATGGGTTGGTGATTCCCATGCTCAACCCCATCATCTATAGCCTGAGGAACAAGGACGTGAAGGCCTCTGTGATAAACCTCGTGAGTCCTAAACGCTTCATGCAGTGATGGTGGAAGTGTCCTCTGTGGTCACCACCCACATGGAAGGAAAGAATCACAATCAGGTCATCTGCCATCCAAAAGCCAAGTCAAGTTAACCAAAATGGTCTCTCACTCTTAAGTCCATCTTCAGGGAATGTTAACTCTTCAGATGACATCTACTGAGTTTGGTTCACATGTCTGAACGTTTCAATAGATGCAAGGCTTAAGAAGTCTTCTAATTGCCTGTAATGAAGACATTCTGAGCAGACGCAGAAACCTCATAAGACAGCAGCCACAAGAGCAAGCTGGGTGGCCCTTCCTGTGTCTAAGCTCTGGAGCTAGCACAGGCAAGTGAGGAGGTTCTCACAGCAAGTTCTCTAGCCTGTTGGATCCGTCAAGGCAATCAGAGGAACCCAGAGGGAGTGGGAACTGTGGGGGGCGGGGGCTTCTATTATTAGAGTCAGTTTGCCTGAAGGGCTGAGAAGAGACAAAGGGCAAGTTCTACATATAGAGAGCTTTTGGGTAGGAATCATCTATTTTGATAACTGAGAATCTTTTTAGTTGTGACATATTGAGCCTATTTTTTTCTTACTGCACTGCAAATTTTGAAACAAAGTTAAAGTAATTCAAGAAAGAAACTAGAACTTAAATTTGACTTTCATTACTAATAGCATTTCCCAACAGAAATGCTAGTATTCTGATAGATACTAACTCATGTTCTGGAAAGAAAAAGATACATAGATAGGTAGAAATAGCTAGATAGGAGCTAAATACATCTGAAGACTTATGGCTACATTTTGACAGATTCTATACTCCAGGTATGCTCAGAGTCTTTTTTATGCCAAGGTCCACTGTGAACATCCAACAGAGTATAAAGTCTGTAATATTTCCAGAGCCACCATGGTTTAACACAATAAAAACTGGGAAGCATTTTTTTACCCATGAGCCTGGGCAGATTGCTTAACCTCTCAGTCTGTTTCTTCATATATGAAAACCTAATCACTCAATTTTATATTCACTAAATAAGATGCTATAAATAAGTGCTTTGTAAATCATAAGGACAATGGAAATGTAAGGTACCGTGTTTCCCCGAAAATAAGATCTACCCATAAAATAAGCCCTAGCAGGATTTCTAAGCATTTGCACAATATAAGACCTACCCCAAAAATAAGACCTAGTGATGGGCGTGGCTACACAGCGTATCTGCACAACCCATGCGTTTTATCGTGCAGCGATAAAGAAGATAAGCAGCCCTTCTCATCTGCCCCATCGTGACAGCCACTATCCCAGAGGTGACCGGAAAGGTGCTGGCAGCTCCACCAACAAGGTCGGCTCCCTGGTCAGGTCCCAGCCATCCTGTGCGTGCTGCAAGCTGAGGCTTTGAGGGGAAAATAACACATTCCCTGAAAGTAAGCCCTAAGGTGTCTTCTTGAGGAAAAATAAATATAAGACCCTGTCTTATTTTCAGGGAAACATGGTATTAGTAGTATTAATAGTAGTATTACAAATGCTGCACAGTGGTATATGCCATGTATAAAAGAACAAGACACAGTTTCTGTCTCTAACAATAGACACAGAAGACAGATGAGAGGATCAGAGGTAGGTGTGGATGAAAAGAAGCAGTTTTATGGCCACAGCTGTCAGGGACATTTCTGAAGTGAGTGTCTTCAACGTCCATGCGCTTCCTAAGCTGTACGTGAAGTCATGTGACTGCGTGCATTGTGCCGTTCACAGCAAGGTGGAGGAATGGATCTAGTGAGGCCCAGAAGTACCGAACATCCCACCTCAATTTAGGCCTGCAGGTGCTGCCCCAGGACCTCCGCCAAAACTCTTGTAAGGAGCTGATTCCTTAAGGACTGATGAAAAACTGTCCCCTGAAAAAGAAAATAGAAACCATGCTTTTTAAAAAGGAAAGATTGCCTCCTTGAGTGTATTCTATAAAAATAAACAAAAAGAAAAAATAGAAATGAAGCAGTTTTATGGCAAGTTATATCAAATTCTGAGATTATCAGATTTATTTTAAAAGAAAATTTAGAAAATGAATCTGATTTTGAGAACAGATCTTGGACATTTTTGCTTCAAGCGATATTTAAATTTTCTTATATTTGTTAAGAATCACTTGCATAAGATAAGGATGCATAGTTTGTCAATTAAATTTCACTTTCTTGCGTTAGTCTGCGTTCCTGAATTCTGCTTGCTCTGGAACAGAAATCATCTTGCTACTGCGAGTACACAGTTGTGACATCTAGTGGCCATAAAAGCCAACTTCAGACATTTACAGAGCCACGCAGTGTTGCTAGAAGAGGCTTCATAGGTCTCCTTGTCCACCCCTATCTACATAATGTGTGGAGTTTCTCTTCATACTCCTGATCCCAGCCGTCCAGCATCTGCTTGGCCACCTCCAGTGATGGAGAGCCAACACTTCCAGGGTCTCCTGTTTCATTTTGCCCTACTAGCAAATTCTTCCTTGAAGTGTGCTAACATATGCCTATCTCCAGTAGCTTCTACCCTCTGGTTCTAATTCAGCTTTGTGCCTCTTCGTAAACTATGTCTTCTCTCTTCCCTTCTGATATATGAAGCTAGTTCTCCTAATCTCCCAAGTTTCTGTTTCCAACATAAACAGCCCCAGTATTTCCACCTGTGCCCAAATTATTCAACCATCCAACTTACCCAACTGACAGGTATTAATACTAAACTGTGTCTATAGCATCATCTGTTTGATTTCAGCAGTAGAAAAAAATTGATATTTCTGTAAACACCTTGCTGATAATAACGATGATGCTGAATTACTCTATTTCCCCAGCATAGTTGAGATCAGTCTGGTGTAGAGAGACGCTTGGACGAGCCTACCCTCTGTGAGGCTGTCCTCTACTCTTCCTTCCCTGAGGAATGGCAGCCATATGCTTTTATATTGCAGATGACATTATTATGGTGTGACTGTTGAGTCAGAAACTACATCACTGTTTCCTCTAGGAACAAAACTCTCTTTTGGGGGGCAAGGGAAGGCAGGACTATTATTGTATCATACTTAATCATACATACAAATGAATTATTTTAAAATCCCAGTCTGGGTCAGTGGTGTTTCAGCTTTTATTCTAGTGACCTAATCCCCAGTGAAATCTTTAAGCTAAAACTCCAAATACAAAGTGTGTCTGTTTTGGTTGAAGCAGGCGTGAGGCTGAGGCCGAGTGGCGGTGGAGGCAGGAGGTAGGCTCTCCCATCCAGCCTGCCCTTCATCTCTTCCCCAGAGGTCCTAGTCCACAGGTACCACCAGGCTCTAACCTGGTACAAACCGCTGTTGCCAAGAAAATTAGAAATTTTATAAGAATATTTTTGTTTCATGTTCAGAAATAAATGTGAAAATCTTAGAGAAAAAAATACATTCTCAAGAAAAATAAATGACCCAGTTAATCATGAAAGAGATAGACAACCTAAAAATACCAATTGCCTAAGAAGAAATTGAGAAATTATCAAAGAGTTACCACCTTAAGATATTCTAGGCTTAAACAGCTTCAGAGATGTGTGTTATTAAACATTCAGGGGACAAAAGGTTTTAATACTGCTTAAATTATTTCAGAGCATACAGTGAGAAGGGTATCTTCCAAATCACTTTAACCAAGCCAGCATAACATTGATACCAAAACATGAACCAAAATGTACAATTAAAAAAAACCTGGAGATCCATCTCCTTTATGTATATGTACATGTGTGTGTGTATATATATATATAAAATAAAATTAAGCAAAACAAAAGAATAATAAACCACATACAAGTAGATTTATTTTTTAAATATAAGGATAGAACAATTCAGAGTTGTCCATCAGTAGTGAATGTAGTGAATTCAGTCCATCAGTATAATTCACTACATTCATGCATTGAGAGAGAAAAAAATGGTTCTCTCAAAAGATTTCCCAAAGTTATTTTAGGGAATGAATTTCTGAGTTCTAATCACTTCTAATAAAATAGTAATGAGCATGTTCTTTAACAAAATTAAATTTATGTCTCTAACAAAAAATATGTATCATGCCTACTGGTGAATAAGTAGATCAAACTCATTATAATTTAACGTTGTTCTGGAAACATCAACCATCGAATTATAGAACAGAAAGATATACAAAATGAAATAGAAAAAATTAGGAAATAATTTTATTATTATTGATAACTGATATACTGGTGTACTTATACCTGGTCAAAACAGGAAAATCAATCAAAAAGTAATTTTAAAACACAAGAGAATTCAACAAGAAAGCTACTTACGAAATTAATATGTAAAAATCAAGTTTTTCATACAAACAGTAACCAGGGAGAGAATATATTGGGGAAGAAAGACTTCATCTATATTAACAATGAAGTGGGAAGAAAATATCTAAGAATAAACTTAAGAACCCACAGTACCTACATGCATAAAGCCATAACACTGTACTCTATGGCGAGAGCTCAAAGGAATATTTTAATAAATTGAAAGATACAACTTAGGTAAGAAGTGTAAACTTCTCCAGTCCTCTATATTAACATATAAACATAATACAATCAGAGTCACTGACAAGATACTTCTAATTCATATAGAAATATAACTATGTATAATATAATTATATAGAAAATATGCCAAAAACAGACAAAAATTTGGGGGAATAGACCCACAAGGGAAACTAATTCTACCAGATATCAAAATGTATAAAAAGTACAGAAATAAAAACTTTGGTCCTGGCCGGGCGCGGTGGCTCAAGCCTGTAATCCTAGCTCTCTGGGAGGCCGAGGTGGGCGGATCGTTTGAGCTCAGGAGTTCAAGACCAGCTCTGAGCAAGAGCGAGACCCCATCTCTACTATAAAAATAGAAAGAAATTAACTGGCCAACTAAAATATATATAGAAAAAATTAGCCGGGCATGGTGGCACATGCCTGTAGTCCCAGCTACTTGGGAGGCTGAGGCAGCAGGATTGCTTGAGCCCAGGAGTTTGAGGTTGTTGTGAGCTAAGCTGATGCCACGGCACTCACTCTAGCCTGGGCAATAAAGTGAAACTCTGTCTCAAAAAAAAAAAAAAAAAAAAAACTTTGGTCCTGGTGGAGATATAGATAAATAGACCATTGCAACAGATTAAAGTCCAGAAATAGACCCAAATACATATGGTCATTTAATCTGTAATAAAGTTAATACACTCATTATTAAGCTATTGTGTCTCAGCTTCAAAGCTATCCTTCTACATTCCTTGAGCAGCAAGGTTTTCAGGAAAGAATTGACATATTGAAGTAAAAGACAGGTATATTTTTTAGATTAGCGGTGCTCCCTGCAGAGTAAAAATGAAGTTACATTGCCCCATGGAGCTCATGGCCACTATTTTGGCAACCAACCGAAGCAACTTGGAGAACTTAAGTCCTTAGGCTAATTGTATCTGTTCTTTGCTGCAGACAGGAAGACAGCATTCTCAACATGTTGTGTTTGTGATCAGAAGGACCAAGGTTTGGCCTCTCATCAAGAGGAGATGACCCATAACCAAGGCCCAAGAAGAGTCAAGTCAACACAAGAGAAGAGGTGGATATCAGCAAGGACTAGGTTTAACTGAAAATAACAGAGCCTCACAGTAACATTGTTAAACAAGACAGCAGCTTATTTCTCTGTCCTGCATAAAGGTCTAGAAGGTAAGCAATCCAGGACTGATGTAGAAGCCCTAGTCTTTGAAGTCCTCAGGTCTCAAACTCCTTCTAGCTTACTGCTTAATCATTCCTATGGTGTAGTCCTTCCCTCATAGTCCAAGAAGGCAGCTAAAGCTCCAGTTCTCACACTATATTCCAAGCAGTAGGATAGAAAGGGTGACGATGAGGAAAGGGAGCAAAGGCTACATGCCAGCTCTTTAAGAAAGGCTTCTAGAAGCAACCATGATTTCATTCTGCTTGTAACCCATTAGCCTTAACTTAGTCATGTGGCCACAGGAAATTTAGTTAACTGCAGAAGATGCTGAGAAATATAGCCTTAATTCTGGGTGACCATGTCTCCTAGTCAGCTTGGGCTGCTATAACAAACTACTATAGGCTTAAACAATGGACATTTACTTCTCAAAGCTCTGGAAGCTGGGAAGTCCAAGATCAAGATGCCAGCTGTTTCAGTTCCTAGTGAGGGCTCTCTTCCTGGCTAGCAGATAGTGTCCTTTTTGCCTTTCCTGGGTGTACAGGTGTGGACGGAGAGAAAAAGATAGGAGGGAGGTGGGGAGAGACAGAGAGAGAGAAAGAGAGAGAGATCTTGTAAGGGCATTAATCCCATGATCAGGGTTCTACCCTAGGACCTAATATTAACCTAATTACCTTCCAAAGGCTCTACCTCCAAATACCATCACACTGGGGATTAGGGCTTCAATATATGAGTTTAGGAGTAACATAAATAATCAGCTCTTATACCATGTGACCCAGTTAAAAACTGGGGATATTTTTGTTGAAGAAGGAGAGAACAGATATCAGGGGACAATTAGTGATTTCTACCATAAGGTCCCCATAATTCTAATTCTGCATTGTATTGTTTTTCATGTAAGAACTGCCATTTATGGAAAACCTCATTGCCTGTGGAAACTTACTCAGCTACATTGGGAGGAAATAAAAATCAACAAAATAGAAAATTAAAGTTTTTATCTCCATATGCATCTGTTTCCTAGCCTTCCTCACAATAGCCAGGATTATCTTCTCAAACAACTGCTAGCTCATGATAAAATAGTCATCACAAGATTTTAAAATATGGGCAGTAAACATCAATTTAGATAATGTGGCCTTATGAATTTCTTGACAAAGTGATCATCACATTCTTCACCCTTAATTCTCACTCAGGTTCTGATGAAGTGGGCAACATGATTGTAATTTGAATTATGGGCACTAGTTTATTGTGCACATCTTCAATAAGAGATTATACATTTGTATGTGGGCTTGGATTCTTTTGACTGTTTCCAGATAACAGAAATGTCTTTCATCTTTTGGGACGTGCGCCCAAGACAATAAAATCTTAACTTTTATGTCTCTCTGAGAAGATGAGACATATTTATAATAGTTATCACAATTTTCTATCCTAGTAAATATGCTTCCTACCATTTCATTATGTGGTATGCATCAAACGTGCAGCCAGGTGATCCAGGGCCTTAAAACAAAGGCGTCATGCTGGTTTCATCCCCCTTTCTGCAAACCAACAGCTGTGACACATGAATGTAGACATCCGCATGTCGATTTGGATCTAAAAGCATCCTGCACGTCCGAAGACAAAGAGAGACCATCTGCAGGTTTTGTTTGTATACACCCTGCCTTTACCTTTGTCCACAGAGATAATCTATGCAAACTTGGTCTTCTCCACACACAAATAAACCTTCAGCTGGGCTCTAACTAAATGCCTCTGAGTTATTCTCTGACTTTCTCACAACATTCCTATTGTAATAGCATAAAAACCACTTCAAAGTAGAATTGATTTCCCCCAACAGTGATGTAACACTGAGACGCTTACATTCTTTCACTTCTATAATTCCCACAAATAGTCCTCAAAGTGCACATCATTGCTCAACTGAATCTTCTGGTAGAAAATCCCACGTTGTAAGAGAGAGCTGGGCCTGACGCTTTAATTAACCCCATTTCACCAAAGCTGACAGGCAAGGGTGCTGCAGGAACCACCAAGTGGTGAGTTTTGTTTGGGTCACACAAGTGTCACCTGCATGAACTACTCCCATATTTTCTAATCACTGTGACAGTTAACCTGAACAATATTACTCCATCAATATCGGAACCCTGCAACACTGGGCTAGACAGCCAAAGGCCCACATGACACACATCGTGGTATGAACTGAAACCATGCACTGGAAAATATTGAGGACTGATAACATTTCAACTCATCACAGAGGTGTTGAATGTCTGTGATTATGGCCCCCAGGCCTTGCTACTGCATCCTGTTCTATCCAGATTTACAATACAGACTAGCTTTAAAATTCCTTAACCCTAAAGTGCCTCATTGGTCTCTCCCATATCCTCTCCTCTAAGGGAACACAATATTCTCACCAAAAGTTCCAGGTGGCTTCAGCATCCTGGACTGTAACAGGGATACGTGGGGGCCAACCTCTGTTTCCTCAGAGTGATCACAGGCTTCAATGTCCAAGTGACAAGACCAGGAAAGTACCGGGCCCTTGAAAACCCCCCTGTGGTTAGCCACACCTTGGGATTTGACCTGTGGGACAGGCAGGCACTGTGTTCCAACTGTGGGTGTAAGACAACAGCCTTGGCCCGCCAGCACCTGGGCTGTCGGACCAGGAGACGGCACCAGCATTTGCAGCATCCTGCAGCTGTTTCTTCTCACAGCTCTTGGTACATCCTGCTTGTGGGTTTTGTTTTAAACTATTCTGAACTGAATGAAATTTTTAAAGTATTTAATAGTCATAATTATTTTTGTTTAGTTGAAAGTAGCTTTATAGTGTTATAGGATGCATTTTATTTTAACTGAGAGGCAGTTATGCTCCAGAGTGTTTGGAGGTAGGGGAGAGGGGGAAGACTACCAAGATTTCAGATACATAATGAAAACATCACTTTATTTTCTGGCTAAGATTTTCAGACAACTTTATTTATTTATTTATTTGTTTGTTTATTTATTTTTATTATTATTATTATTTTTTTTAAGACAGAGTCTCACTCTGTTGCCCAGACCAGAGTGCCATGGCAGAAGTCCAGCTCACAGCAACCTCAAACTCCTGGGCTCAAGCGATCCTCCTGACTCAGCCTCCCGAGTAGCTGGGACTACAGGCATGTGCCACCATGCCCAGCTAATTTATTTATATATATATATATATATACACACACACACACACACACACACACACACATATATGTATATATATATATTTTTTTTAGTTGGCCCATTAATTTCTTTCTATTTATAGTAGAGACAGGGTCTCACTCTTGCTCAGGCTGGTTTCGAACTCCTGACCTCCAGCAATCCTCCAGCCTCTGCCTACCAGAGAGCTAGGATTACAGGCGTGAGCCACCATGCCCGGCCTGATTTTCAGACAATTTAAAAGAAAACTTTTAATTTTGTGGGTTCAATACATTGGAAAATAAGGTGAAAAAGCTTAGTTCTTCAGGATGTTTTGTTTTGTTTTGTTTTGTTTTTACACTGATTTCCAACTCAGGAGGAAGCTTAAGTTTTTAAAACTATTTTTCGTCTTGCTAAAAACTTCAAAGTGAGCAAAAAGGTTTTTATGTGGTAGACTTGTTACATTGCAATCTGAGGCCAGAGTAGACAGTCCAAGGCATGTAGGCTGTGCTGCCCCTCTAGGTGGTCCAGGAACTCAGTTCTTTCTTTTTGCTCCACCCTCCCCGACGGTGTTGTACTCATTCAAGTGATCAAAGCAGGCCCATCACTTTATTTCTAACATTTCAGCCCAAAGAACAGGAACAAAGAGGGCATGGACAGTTTTTTCTGAAGGACTCAACTGGAAGTTGAACACGTTATTTCTGTGACCATCCCACTGGCTAGAACGTAGTCACATGGCCACACTCAGATGCAAAGGATGGTAGGAATATTGCATCTAGCTGGGAAATAATGTGCCCACCTAAAATTTAGAAAGTTTTGTTAGTAAAAGGAAGAAATAAAAAATGACATCAAAAAATTAGTGGTCTCTTCCACAGTGGTGTTTGTTTCATGGGTGATTGCTGGATCGTGGCTAGTGGTTAGCTGGGTGGTTGGGAGTGCTGAGGGGAAGGGGTTTGATCAGTCTCAGGGGAATTGATTGTTTTGGAGGATGTATTGGTTTCTAGGGGTTTAATTAGATTTGGGGCTGATTAGGCTTGAGGAAGGGAAAACTGTTGAGTCTGGATGGAGGGTGATTGTAATTGGTGGGGTTGATTGAATTATATGATTATGTAAGAATTTTGGTAATTAACTCCTGGCTTAATGTCAAAATAGAACTGAAAAGGTTCAGCGATAAGTTTGGTCATTTTGAGAAGTGACCTTTTTGGTTTGCCTAATACTAAAACTTCTAAGTAGAAATTGGTTATACTTAAGTTTTTTTAAATTAATGTGCTTAATTCTCTCTCCTGCCTCTCCTTGTGCACTGTTTCTCAGTGTCAATATTCATTCCACTCGAGGCCCATTTGGTCTCCTGAAAAGCTAGCCCCAAATATCTCTCAACAGCACCTCTAGGCATACACCAGAGAAGTAAATCTGACCCTAAGTGAAATCTTGTAGCTTGCCAATATTTTCACCAGTTAGGAATTACAAGAATTTAGCCATAGAATTTTAAAATAAATTGAAGTCTCTTTTTAGCCATTTTTTGTTTTTAGTAGAGACCAAGATCCCATTCATTGCAAAACGTTTTCATAAGCATGAATGCTTGTGTTTGATCCAGGAATAATAAATGATTGACTATTACCCAGCAGCGGGGTGGGGTGGGATTCCTGGCACTTTTTTTTTTTTAAGCAAAGGAAAAAACAACTGAGCAGAAATTTGCTCTTTCAACAGCTTTTTGTGGAACATAGATTAAAGAGACCAGGATTTTTTAAAATCCCTTATTGCAATAAGTACAAATATGATTGTGCAAAGCCAAGGGAAATGCCGTTTTAAGTCAATATAAGTTATCTGACCTAGAGGTTGCCATTACGGGCATCGACTAACAAGGCATCCTTAGTTTGTTAACTTTTTTATCTTCATGAATTCTGAATTCAAATGTTTTCTTTTTAAATATAAATATTTACTTTTGCTAAAGCTAAGTTGAAATTCTTGAGTGTTGACTTGAGTATGCACACAAAAGATCAGTCTTGTTGGAGGCAAATGGAAAATTCACTGTTGGAATTGAAAAACAGCTAATGTATTATAAATTATTACATTTCATTATACACATTTTTATAATATAGAATAAAATTTTAAATCATTTAAAAACAAAACCTTGATCACAAAAGAAAAGTTTGCCTCATTTAAGAAGTACTCTAAAGTAGCAGTTTTCAAACTTTTTGTCCTGCAGGTTAGCCAAAACTAAAAGATTAATCATACCTGATATTGCTGAGGATAGAGGAAATAAGTAGAGTTATATGTCACTTAGTCGAGGAAACATTCTGAGAAATTCTTTGTTAGGTGGTTTTGTCATTGTGTGAGCATCACAGAGTATACTGACACAAACCTAGACAAGCTCAGGCTATACTCTAGACACCTCATATAAGTGGAATCATATAGCATTTGCTCTTTTGTGACTGGCTTATTTTACTTAGTATAAGGTCCTCAAATTTTATCCATGCTGTAGCATGTGTCAGAATTTTCTTCCCTTGAAAGCTGAATATTCCATTGTATGTATATAATAATTTTTTATTTTTAAAATTTTATTTTGGCAAATTTCAAAGATACATTAAAAAACACAGGGAATAATATAATGTGCTCCCAGGTACCCATTATCGGGCTTCTACAAACTTGTTACATCTAAACTTCCTCCTACTCCATCCCCTTCCTTATGAAGCTAATCCTAGGAATATCATTTAATTTGAAAGTATTTCAGGATGTATCTAACAGATACAGACTCTTATTAAAAACATAACCACAATGCTGTTATTATACCCCAAAACATTTAATAATGATTCCATAGTATAATCAACTATCAAGTAAGTGTCTAAATTCCTATATGCTTTATTTTTGATTTGATTGCATTTTCTTATATTTGTAACTGGACATTTCAAAATTCCAGAGATCTGAGTGGTGTTAGAGGGCGGGTGGCTCTAAACCAAGATAAATGGGATTTGAACTAATCTGGCTCCAATTAAACTTTATGTACTTCAAAGAATCTTTGCCTTGCATGTCTGCTCCAGGCTGTTTGCTTACTGGAAAAGTCACTGGACTAGTGACACAATTGTTCCTTTTCAGTTGAGAGCCCCCGGAGATTTAGCTTGTTAATCATTTGTACTCTCTGTTGTGGATTTGGCTTCTTACATCCTTACCCAGGAAAATTTAGTAATTCCTAGTTTTGAGATGGGCAAGAGGATTGACTTTAGAATGTACCTGGAGCTATTAACTGCAACTTAAAAATGAAAAGGCTTATGAGTGAAAGAGAAAGAAAATGAATGACAGATAATGGAGAATATAGTAAGACAGATGCAGGATAAGCATAAAATAACAGGATTAGCCAGGAAATTCCTGGGACAAAAGTTGGAAAAGGATGCCCTGGGTAAGCGACAACATGAAAGAGGAGATTCAAGGCAGGATTTTTACCAACAATCTAAAATAAAACTTTCCTCTCTTTATTAATGTTTTATGTTAAAATATCCTCTCTTGTTATTATTGTTTTATATTAAATTGAGGTTGCCAGATAAACACACAGGATGGCCAGTAAAATTTGAGTTTCAGATAAACAATGAACACTTTTTAAAGTACAAGTATGGCCAGGCGTGGGGGCTCACACCTATAACCCTAGCACTTTGGGAGGCCAAGGTGGGAGGATCGCCTGAAGCCAAGAACTCAATGCCAGCCTGAGCCACATAGTGGGATCCTCTCTCTACCAAAAAAAAAAAGGGATAAGTGTGTTCCCAAGTGCATAGACAGACTTGTACTAAAAATATTTTTCTTTGTAGTGTACAATGAAAATAAATAACTAAATAAAAAATGTTCATTGTTTATCTGAAATTCAAATTTAATTGGGTATCCTGTATTCTCATTTGCTGAATCTGGCAACCCTATATTGAATGCACGGCAATTCCACTTGCAAAACTGAGGACTACTGGGTCTTTAGGCCCCTTTGTTTTCTTTCTTGGCAGCGGCTGAGTTTTCTTTTCTTTATTCAGTCTGCTTGTCCTCTATGTCTACCTAATATAGCTTTTTTTTTTTTTTTTTTGAGACAGAGTCTCGCTTTGTTGCCCAGGCTAGAGTGAGTGCCGTGGCGTCAGCCTAGCTCACAGCAACCTCAAACTCCTGGGCTCAAGCAATCCTGCTGCCTCAGCCTCTCAAGTAGCTGGGACTACAGGCATGTGCCACCATGCCCGGCTAATTTTTTCTATATATATTAGTTGGCCAATTAATTTCTTTCTATCTATGGTAGAGATGGGGTCTTGCTCTTGCTCAGGCTGGTTTCAAACTCCTGACCTTGAGCAATCCACCCGCCTCGGCCTCCCAGAGTTCCAGGATTACAGGCATGAGCCACCGCGCCCGGCCTAATATAGCACTGTATTTAAAAAATGGCCCAGTTTACATTACCACCAAATGGAAGAGGATAGTTATGCACCACATATTATAACAATGTTTTGGTCAGTGATGGACCACATATACAACAGTGGTCCCATAAGATTAGATTATGATACCATAGTTTTACTGTACCTTTTCTATATTTAGATATGTTTAGATACACAAATACTTACCGTTGTGTTACAATTGCCTACAACATTCAGTACAGTAACATGCTGTACAGGTTTGTAGCCTAGGAGCAATAGGTGTCAAGCAGTTCACAAGGTGCATGCTTGCATACACTGTTTGTCATTTGCTATGTATGGCCTTAGGTAACTGGCAACACCCAGTTACTTCTGACATGCCAAACCCCATGGAAATAATCTAATTCTTGCAGTGTCCCCTATATACCCACCCACCATGTATGTGTGTCTCTGACCCAAAGCAAACACCTTGGCTAGGCACTGAAGACTCTATGGGTCCTCTGACCTGGGCCTCCCAGGGCACCAACCCTCCAGGGAACTCATCTTTATACAGTGATCTGGCCACGCTGAGGGCCAGCCCCTTCTGCATCCATACACCTAAGGCAAAATAGCCCGAGTGATGAGAAGCACACAGCAGTAAAGACAGCAGGCAAGGCCTTGACTCCATGGGGCTGTCGCTGGACGCTGAAGAAAGCAGTAGTTATAGGTGTGGCCAGCGCTGCGAAGGCAAGGATAGAACACTTGAGAAACCCAGGACAAGCTGTCTAGGCCAGGGGAGGCTTCTCTGGCAAGGAAAGAGGATGAGGGGATCAAAGTTCCAGCCCATGCTGGAGGAGACTGGAATCTCAATAGAATGCCTTGACTCAGGAGGGATCCAGAGGACAGAGCACAAGTGGGAAATTCAGGGAGAACAGCCCCTGCCCTACATGGGTCGGAAAGACATGGAGTTGCATAGTCACAAAGAGCACAAGCTTTGGGGACAAACAGCCCTCAGGTACATTTCCAGCTTCATCACTTAATATCCACAGAAATGTAGACAAGTTGCTTGACCTCAAAATTATGGACTATATGAAACATATGCAAAAGTAGAATCATTAATGAACAATCATGTACTATTCATCACTCAGCCTCAACAATGACCCATTTATAGCCAATCTTCTTTCATTTATGTCCTTACCCAACTTCTCTGACTCCATCATTATTTTGCAGCAAATCCCAGACACTGCATCATTATACCCATAAATATTTTATTACATCCATAAAAATGTATTAATGTCTCTAAAAGATAATAACTTAATATATTGCACAATACTTTTACCATGTATAAAATTTAATTAGTAATGTCTTAATATCATCAAATATCTAGTCATTTCTAAATTTGAAATTTCGAATTGTTTCATAATGTCCTAATCTCTCTCTCTCTCTTATGGCTTCTTTGTTTGAATAAAGATCTAAATAAGGTCCTGTCATTGTGTTTGACGCTTTGCCTCATTAAGCCTTAATTTCCTCATCTAACTGTAATCCCCTTACCACACCCTTAATTTCAGAAGGGCAAGGCAGTAAAAACTATAACTGGAAAAAAGTGGCTGAGGTTTAGCCAGACTGTCACTTGCACAGAGCTCAGAAGGATTTACACACGGTTCTTTCCCTTGGGTTCAAGTTGCCTGTTGCAATCTCCATAGTATCGGATGGGATGGGTCCTCTGCCCTATTCAGGTGCCCCTCCTCTTCCTTAAAGGTCAAGGTGACCTTGGTTCTCAACCCTGTCTGCTGCCCAAGCAATTGCTGCTCTTCCAGTCTGCCTGGGAGCCTCTGTCACTAGACTTCTTCTCCCTTCTCTGCAGCATCCAAGCCCTGTGATCTCTTTAACCACTCCTGCCTCCTCCCACTGGGGCCTTCTCCTTCTCCCCTGCATCTGGACCTGGTGGCCAGTCATTGACTTCCACCTTATTTTCTACCAGATGGAGCCAGAAGTGGTTTCAAATGGGTGAACATGCAGGAGGAGATGAAGGAAAATAGCCTCAAAATAGCTTCAAGTTCAGGCACCACAAGACATGAGACTTAACGCAGCCCAGGTATTGCCTCTTAGCATATCACGTATGCATACAGGACTGTGTTGCAAGGGTCTCTGCCTCTCTCTGTGCTTTGAGTTGTGTTACAGAAGGTGGACTTCTGTTATCCTGGCTCAGCTCAAAAAGGGGGTGTCAGGCCCTACAAAAGTATAAGGTGCAAGGAAATTCTGCCACACAAAAATGGATTTAAAAACTCCAACTACACAGGTAGGACACATAGTATGTGCTCAATATTTATTGGGTGGAATTTATAAACAAAATGAGTAAAAGGCATCAATATTGATACATTGTGGAGATTCAATAAATATTAACTATAAAATAAGCATTATTATCAGATAAGTACTAAGTTCTCTCCCATCTAACTACCAAGGGCTAAGGCATGGAGGAGTCAGGGCTGGGCTCACATCTAGTGGACACTGGAAGACCCACTTCCTCAGGGCCCAGGACCGGGTGCTCTAAGGAGCTACTGTACCTATGAACTTTGCTACCCTTCAGTTGCGTTCCCCCACTAACTCTGTGCTCATTGGGAAGGTGTCCCTGGAGTCTCGGAGTGGACACGTCACATTCCAAGCTTTGAAATTGCTTTTGCAATGAGGCTCTTGCTTACATAAACTGCTGAATCTTCTCACCAATTCCAAGAGGGAGATAGGCTGGGATTCCTACCCATATTTTGCTGGTGAGAAATGTGAAGCTCAGAGAAAGAATGGAGTTCCCTGTGCTCAAAGGGTGAGGGCAGGCAAACTAGGACCCAGACCCAAATTCCTGTCTACTTCCCAGGCCAGAGCTAGTTCTTTCTATTTTCCTGTCTCTTTTTCATTGTTTTCAATACAAATGATGGGTTTTTTTCAGAGTGCAAAATAACACATTCCCATTATAGGAAGTTTAGACAAAACCAAAGTTGTGTAAGAAGGAATTCCATCCCCTAAGGTTAATAGCTATAAATATTTTGAATTAATTTCTCTCTGTCTGGTCATTTTTATACATGCATATTTTTAGTAATTGAGATCATATTGTACGGGTACATTTATGTCTTATGATTCACTTAATTTTATATCATAACTATACCTACTGTGTTACTAAAAATAATTTCTTGACATCATTTTAATGTGTGAATAACTTTCCATTTTATGAATATGCCATAATTATTGAATGTACCATCTATTGGTGGACAGTTACTTTATTTTCAGTTTTTTAAAATACATAATGATGAGATGAACCTCTTTGTTAAGAAAACTTGATCTGGTCCTTTGATTATTTCCTTAGGATTGAGTTCTAGAAAGGGATTATTGGTTCAACAGATATCTGCACCCCAAAGCTGTTACCAATGGATCCTCAAGGAAAGCTCTCTCAAGTGGATACAGCTGTCATTCAGAGCAAAAGTAACTTCTAAAGAAACCAAGTAAATGCAGTAGAGAATTGTATTCTTTCACTTTTCAAAATATGTTTTCTATGTTTTGAAACATTAGTCCTACATCTGACAGCTTCACTAGATATAGAATTTAGTAAATATTCCAGATGAAATGCAGTGAAGATATTATGGGATCACGCTAAATTTCTAGGTGCCATTAGAATAAGTTAAATGGCTTCTATTGTATTTAAGCTGCCCAAGTAGCAGAAGTCCATAAGGCTGAGTCTCATAGCAAGTTTGCCAGCCCCAACCCAACCTCCGAAGTCCAGACTTGAATAACTACCTGCCTATTTGACACATCCTATCTGTAATTGGATGTGTAATAGAATCCTCAAAATTTAATAAGTCCAAAATGAAACTCTTAGTGTTTCAAATCCCAACTTCCAACTTGTTCTTGCCCAATTTTTCCCATATAAGCAAATGGAAGCATCCCGCTCACCGGGCTGCTTGGGACAAAAAGCTATGGATCATCCTAGATTACTCTTTCCCTCACCCTCTACACCCAGCAAGTCCTGTCTGCCCCCTTCAAACTATATCCCATTTGAACCCATTCAGTTGGTGCACATGCTTCCCTGCAGGTCAACTTCTCATGTCAGAGCATGTTTCTCCCCAGCTCAAAACCCTCCAATGCCGTCCTGTCACACTTGGAATGAATTGTCCCACACAATCTGTATCCTGTCCACCTCTTCAACTTCATCTTCCATCCTTCATCCCCCTTCCCAGCCTCCAGCCACGATGGTGTCAAAGCTGATTCCCAAACGGCAAAGCTCCTTTCTGCCACGAGACCTGGAACGTGCTACCTCCAGATTGTCACACTGTCCTCCCCTCACACAGCCCAAGTCGCCGCACAAAGGGCTAACATGGACATCTTCCCATCACTTCCCAGCCCCTGAGGCTTTATTCTTCCCCATAACACTTGTTACCACCCGAAAAATAATCTCATTGCTTGTTTATTTACTGATGATCTCCCCATTAGAATGTCCACACCTTAGAGGAAGGGGCTTCATCTGTCGTGTTTGTTGCTAAAGCATAGTGCCCAGCAGCACAGAGCACAGTTCAGTGCTTAACACATAGTGATGCTCAATAAATATTTTGTGAATGAATGAAGGTGGAACAAAGCCTTTACCATGAAGAATGTGCATTAGATTTCCTTTGGCTTATCAGAGAGAAGGACAAAAGAAAGGTCATTCTCTGCAACTTGAACTATCACTGAGGGAGAATAAACTATAAGGACCTTGAAAAGCATAAGTCTCAGGACAAATGGAAACGATCATCATTACATTAATGTGCCGTCATGCTAGACCCCTGAGTGCTCTGTAAAAATGGACAGGACATAGTCCCTGTTCACACGGAGAAAGACATCAGCCAGTTGAGATGCTCAGCACAGGCTTTGACCAACAGAAATTGTTTGTTGTAAGTACACTAAATTTCTGAGAATATTAGAAGCTTATTTCAAGAGAATATTAGGAAGGTAATCATTGCAATTTTGAGACTAGAACTTTGAAAATTAGTTTTATTTTCAAATGCTAATAAAAATTAATGTCTATCAAAAAGTAGCTCTATGTGGCAAACATTGATACTTTGTCAAAAGTTTAATTCACTGTATGCAAGTAGATCACATTTCCTACTTTTCTAATTTGCGCCATGAAATTATCTAGCTGCTGTAAGTGTACAAGAATGGCATCTAGTGGCCACTAGAATAAACTACAGATCCTTGAAATGTCAGTTCAGAGAAACAAACAAGTGTCATCTTGTCCATATTGTCGGTGGTTATCAGATTTCCAGATTTTACAGCCAGTATAATGGAGACTTTTTTCAAAATGGAGACTTACATGGGGTTGCCAAAATTTATTTTGTCGAGTTAGGATATTAAACAACAACAACTAATACCACCTTCTATCTAACAAAAAAGAACATCCTAACACCTCCCCAAATAGAAAGAACATAATCTCAGAATAAAGAAATTGTACTTGGAATTGCAAATATTTATATTTATAAAAAAGGTACCGCATTGCCTTTTTTTCTCATTTGAAAAATGAGACCTAGAAAATTTGATGGATGGGTACCAATATGTAGACTGGCATTTTGGAACTGCCACTCAGTTAATGATCCCCTTCTAGATACTCTACTGAAATAACCCTGGCAGTGGAAAGTTACTATCAAAAAGTAGATATATACGTGGTTACCTCTGTCCAGTTCTGGTGGACAGGAGGGTAAAATCTTTAGTTTAGGGTAAAATTGGCAGCCTCCACCCACTGCTTCTGGCTTTGGGTTGAGGCCCTCTATGAGGAAGGCTAAAGTCTTTTGTATTTTGGTGCGTGAAAGCAGCTCTCAGACCCAACCCCACCTGCCATGATCTCTCCCCTAGACTGAACGCACAGTTCCTTTAGCCAGTTCCTAAACCTTCAGCTGGCAGAGCAATAAGGTACATTCTAGTCTTCCAAGGCTCTGGTTGCTACAAAGTACATCATACACATTTGTGAAAAAGAGCCCCAAAGGATAAGAAGTCTGAAAACTTTCCCCAGGCTGACCAACTTGGAGCGGTATAGAAGTTTACTTATTTATCAACGTTCCTTGAAGACAAGCACCTAGGGAGCCACATTCTGTCATATTACAGATTTGCCATCCATTCCTCTAGACACAGTCCCCTTCCTCACACCTGAGTCACCAGATGAAGCTAAGGTCTTTCAGTGGTCCTACTCCACTACTGACCTCTCAAAGACTCTTGCAAGTGATCTTTGCTTTCAGTAAGAACTGCCAAAAGACAAAATTACAACAAATTTTGTTTAAAGACCCAATTGGCTTTTATTTGTGATTCTAGAATAGGGCAACATCTCATTCTATAAAATAGAATGAGATGTTGCCATGAAGTGAGCAGAGCAGGTTGGCTTCATCGACCAAAAAAAAAAAAAAAAGTAGGGGTGGGGGTGCTGAAGAAATCAGAAACAGGGACAAAAAAAAAAGATTGGTTGTTTCAAAGTTACTTTCCTTATAGGGTTAGGCAGAGGGGACAGAGGGGACTTCCTTATTAGGCTGACTCAGGTTCACTGGAATCTCTCCTTTCTCCTTTTTTTTTTTTTAACTGGCTTGTTTCAAAGTTTGGTTTGATTACGTGGCACTTAGCAGGAGCAACTCCACTCCGGTTTCATCTAGTTTGTAAGGGCCTAGTGCAGGAGGCTGGTTCAAAGCAATGGCCTCCCAATAAACTTAACAGAATAAAATTCATGGGTATGCTATTTGTTTTAGCTGTGAGTGATAGAAAACCTTATACGAATATTGGTTTAAATAAGATTTTTGTTTTGTTTTTGGTGTAAAAGCCTGGAAGTTGGCAGCGTAGGGCTGACACAGGCTCCCACAATATCAGGAACTCAGGCTCCTTTTATCTTTTTGCCCCCCAACCCCCCATGTGGTTTCTATTCCCAAGGTCACTTTGTGGTCTGGTGTGACTTCTGTAGCTCCAGCTGTCATATCTGTATTATCTGTATTCTGGCCAGACGGAAGGAAAGGCAAAGAACTAGTGCTGCTCTCTCTGTGTGCAAGGCCATTTCCAGAAGCTGCACACCACTTCCGTGCAACTCCCTAGCCCCAGGGGAAACTGTTACTGTTGCTGTTGTTGTTTTCTGATAACGAAAAAAGAGGAAAACTGAGATCGGGAGTCAAGTAGCTGTGCGTCTTGACACCTGCGCACAAGGTCGGACATAAAGTCAAATGGTTACTGGTCCAATGCTGGTGATCAGCCTCTTCAAAAACTCACCAAACTGAACACCAAGTCATATAGGGCTCCATACCTAAAGTCTCCTAAAATGAGATCGGTGAAAATGACCCATGAAAATGTATCCCGTAGAATCACAATCACTCAAGCCAATGGTTTAACTTGGATCTCCTGGATTCGTATTTTCATGCAGGAATTCCTTCCCTGCATTTCTCAGAAGTGTTATGATTTTCCAAATCTCAAATCCTGTGATGGGGGGGAGGGGGGAATACGTTGAGAAATCTAGGAACTTCAGAAAAGTGTTCCATGAGAATTAAAGTTGAACAGTCAACATGTTGAAATAAGTGTTGCTGATTCAAAGAAATCCACTGACACCTAATCAAAAGTGAGAGTCGAGAACACTGAAGCATGCATTTGAAAAATTAAAGTTGACAGTTCCTGGATGCAAGAGCCACCATCATCTAATCGATCTTGCTGGCAGCCACTGTCATGTTCTAAGCAGTGGTGAGTAGAACTGGTTCCCTAGACTCAAGAGAGAGCCTCTTCCCAGCTTTCAGTGACCGGGGGCTGGGCCCTGGCCATAGGGGGCCTTTATGCCTCCCCTCAGAATCTGGCAAAGGTTACATATCAGGGCTTTTTTTTTTTTTTCCAGGAGCCTCGGTTTACCAGCACACACTGGTTTTAAGTGTGTTTGTGGCCTGGTCTACTTCTAACGGTAAGTCATTTTTGCAAATAAAATAAATATTAGTAAGTTTATACACATAGGATACTTACACAAATCCTGTGACTGGTGTCAGAAAAAATAACAAATTTTGGAAGCAAAATAAGTTCTTAAGTTGGCAATTTCAACAAGTGATTCCATTCACCTTACTCATGAGTCTGAATGTTAATGTTATTTGAAAACTTCCCAATGATGATTCCTGGCATTTCCAAGTGTTTGAATAGTCACTACAGGCAACAGTTCTTTGTAAATACTTTAACAGAAGAAATGACAAAAATAAGATGTGATTGTTGCAGAACACTCCAACATGAAATCAGAAACTGCTCTAAAATTTTGAATTAGCAAGAGCAATATTGATTTTTAACAACAAAATCAAGACTAGGATAAGCAGATAAAAACCATTCATCATTAAAAAAGGAAATGAGCTTCTATAAAGCAAAATGTATCCTAATGCCTAAGTTAAATATGTTTGGGGCACATTCAATAATTCAGCCAACATCAATGAAGAATGAAAATAAATTTTCTACATCTGTCAGATGGAGCAATTAAAGCTTTGTGCTTTAAAAGTTCTTTTTTTTTGAAACAGTCTCACTCTGTTGCCCAGGCTAGAGTGCCATGGCATCAGCCTCGCTCACAGCAACTTCCAACTCCTGGGCTCAAACAATCCTCCAGCCTCAGCCTCCTGAGTAGCTGGGACTACAGGCATGCACCACGATGCCTAGCCAATTTTATATATATATATATTTTTAGTTGTCCAGCTAATTTATTTCTACTTTTTTAGTAGAGATGGGGGTCTCACTTTTGCTCAGGCTGGTCTTGAACTCCTGAGCTCAAGCAATCTTCCCGCGTTGGCCTCCCAGAGTGCTAGGATTACAGGTGTGGGCCCCCATGCCCGGCCTAAAAGTTCATTTTTAAAATGGTTACTTTAAATATTAAATATCTGTGGTACTATCTTTCAATTTTTAAGTGATTTTCATTTGGCATTTATTTTGTGTTAATGTTCCCCTCCTTTTAAAATTTTCTATACCCAGCGCCTATATCAGGTAGAGATAATTTTTACATGTTATTAAAATAATCTTGTCATAATATACCAGTTCATCATCATAATAATAATAAACCATAATGTGAAAGTGTTGAAACTTTTAGCATCATTCTATCACAGAACATTATTCACGGTTTATTTTATGGTCACTCGTTATTATTTAAAAGCATGTCGACAGTGTGTTATGAAAAATATGGAATAATTTGATTTCAGGAATGCTCGAGAATTCCCAGAAATTCTGATTCTCATTCTTGAATATTGAACTTAAATGTCAGCTGAGAATTTGGCAACATTATTCACTTTTTAAAGCAATAAGCCCCTTCCCTTTTTTTTGAAGACAGAGACTCACTCTGTTGCCCAGGCTAGAGTGAGTGCCGTGGCATCAGCCTAGCTCACTGCAACCTCAAACTCCTGGGCTGAAGCAATCCTTCTGCCTCAGCCTCCCGAGTAGCTGGGACTACAGGCATGTGCCACCATGCCCGGCTAACTTTTTCTATATATTTTTAGTTGTCCGACTAATTTCTTTCTATGTTTTTAGTAGAGATGGGGGAAAGGGGTCTCCCTCTTGCTCAGGCTGGTCTCAAACTCATGACCTCGAGAAATCCTCCCACCTCAGCCTATAAGCCCTTTTTTATGAAACAAAATCTGCCTTGGAAACAGAAGATCAAATGAGGCTCTGACTGAAGGGGAGGAGAGGATAAGGAGCAGTGGTCCTGTCCTCAACTTTGTGACCAATGTGTTGATGACTTGGGGAAGGGGGAGGGGGTGCGTCACTTTTGTGTCTCTAGGTATTGGTCTTCCTCAGCTGAAAACTGCAGTTAAAACCGCCTGGCCTACCGGGCCCCCAGGCTTTTGTGAGGGACACCCGAGAGATGCCTAGAGAAAAGCTTTGTAAACTTGAGACACTTTGAAGGCCGCCATGTGCCAGACAGATGTCAGTGTTGCCATTCCCAGGCTCTGCACTGGCCTAGAGGGTTTGCGGCCCGTTGGGGAGAGAGGACGTTCTCACCCTGGATCAGCCCTGTGATGGGGGCCAGGAGGGCAGAGCTGGCACTGGAGGCCTGGGCTCCAACAGCCCACGCTGGCTGCTCCTCTGGGATGTCTCTCCGCCAGCACCCGTCCCTTTTAAGGGCTGGGGCTTCAGGATGCTAACAAGACCGTGAGTTAATTGCAGCTATTCTGTAACTAGTCAGGTTCAGGCAATAAGACCTAGAAAAATATCACATGAAAGCTGTGGATTATAAAAAGGGGAGTGTGGATTATGAGGACGTTCAAAGTTCACTGAAATGGGAGCCAGAAAGTTCTATTTTAGTCTGGAGGTACCATAAAACATGGAGGGATACATCAGTTCCCCTCTCAGAACTTCAACTGTCACATCTGTAAAAGCAGGAGAGCTCCACTTTTCCACCAGGAAGATCCACGGTGCCTCGTTCCCCAGATGAGCTCAGACAGGAAAAGAACTCAACTTTGTCCATCTGTGTCCTGAATGTCCCTGCTGCGTGCAGCTCTGGTATCCCTTGGCCCAGGGGGTCCTTTCTGCAAATAACAGCTGTTTGTCATAGAACAGTAATGGTCAAGTTTGCTTTATTTAACCTTTGTACCGTCTTTTTAAAACATATTACGATGTGTTAAATAAAATTTGTAGGAGGACATTGATTTGAACTAGTCTCCTTTACTGGGCCCAACAGGCCAAACCAATATGAAGTCACTCATGCTTAAGGAAGCTAATTAAGGCCGGGCGCGGTGGCTCACGCCTGTAATCCTAGCTCTCTGGGAGGCCGAGGTGGGCGGATTGTTTGAGCTCAGGAGTTCGAGACCAGCTCTCGCAAGAGCGAGACCCCATCTCTACTATAAATAGAAAGAAATTAATTGGCCAACTAATATATATAGAAAAAGTTAGCCGGGCATGGTGGCGCATGCCTGTAGTCCCAGCTACTTGGGAGGCTGAGGCAGCAGGATTGCTTGAGCCCAGGAGTTTGAGGTTGCTGTGAGCTAGGCTGACGCCATGGCACTCACTCTAGCCTGGGCAATAAAGTGAGACTCTGTCTCAAAAAAAAAAAAAAAAAGGAAGCTAATTAATTTAGGAACATACTCCTGTGAATGGCTGGGTTTCGGTCAGCGGCACCAGCAGGTCTTAGTTAATCACAGAACCCAGCTGATGCAAATAAATGTAAAACATTGGTTTCTAATTAACCAGTTAAGCTGTAACCAATTACATTGTCTCTTTAGCTCACTTCCGTTTTCCATCTAAAAATGTTGAGGGATCATGATATTGGCTGGAGTTCACTGAACCTGTTTTTGTTTTGGGGGCTGCCCAGTTCTTGAACGATTTTGTTTTGCTGTGTTTTGAATTGTTTTAATTGCTCAAGGTAAACTCTATTGAGTTTAATTAGTCTCAGGATTTTTCCTTTTAATATGTGTAATCAAAAGCAACACATGCTTGTTCAAGTAAGGTCAAACAGGGCAGTTATAAAGTAAAAAGAAGTAAAAACTCCTTCCTGACTTTTTTCTATGTTCATACACACACGTACACATTTGTGTTATTTAGGAGTTTTTTCCTTGGGGCGGAGAGGTGTTTGCTTTGGGGTTTTTTGGGGGGGGGCGTTTTGTTTGTTTTTAATTTTTGGCTTTAGTCTTTCTGTGTGTGTGTCTGTGTGTGTATGTGTGTGTTTTATGAGACCATTATGTAACTCACTGTTTTTTTCTCTATCCGTAGTGGGCAGTTTCCACGTCAGTATTATTCCATTTTTGTGGATGGACCATAATGTGTTTCAATATCTCCCTACTGGTGGATACTTGGACCTTTATAATGTTTTGCTAATAAAACCAACACTGAAAGAACATCCTTGGACACGTTTGCACACTTGCGTAGGGGTTTCCACAGGACAAGACTGGGATTGCTGGGTACGCACAAGCCTGACAACTGCTGCATCATCACTGTCATCTACCCACTGAGAAGTGTGATTTCTTTCTCCCATCCTTCTCTCTAAGGTGGTCCGGCCCAGCCCTTCCCCAGGCCAACAGCCTTCTTCAGCTCTAAGACCTGGGCCCTCCCAGGCCATCTCACTCAGTTTCTCGGCAGTCAGGAATGGAATTAACTAGATGAGCTAAGTCTTGGTAACCCTAATGGTTGAGCTAAGGATACTTTGTGGCTGTAACAAATGCCCACAAATTTAATGGCTTAATACAACACAAATGTATTCTTACAGTTCTGGAGATCAGAGTCCAAAATAGGATTCTCTAGGCTAAAATCAAGATGTTGACACAAGGTGCTGTGTTCTCATCTGGAGGATCCTTGCCTTGCCCTTTTGGGCTTCTAGGGACAACCCACACCCTTTGGCTGGTGGCCTCCTTCATCACTGAGTTTTTCTCGCATCATATCACTCTCACCTGACTTTTCTGCGTTTAAGAACCTTTTTGATTGTGTTGGGCCCACCTAGATATTCCAGGATAATCTTGCTTTAAGGTCAACTGATGAGCAACTGCGGTGTTATCCCTTTGTGAACACAGCACATTCTCAGCTTCTAGGGGTTAGGACATGGGCGTCTCTGGGAGACCATTATTATCCCTACCACATACGCCAAGAGTCTGAAGGTGAGAACGGAGGCCCACCAGGTAACCTTCTAAGTAGTTTAGGTCTATGTCTGAGAAAGCTCCCTCTGGCGGCTGGGCGGGCAGTGGTGAGGTAAGGCCACGGAGGCCAGTCAGAGGATGCCAATGGGCAGGTCTGTGCAAGGCCGGTGACAGTGGGGGTGGGGGGAGGGGACAGGGAGGGTCAGATGGCTGACTTGGAATTAGGAGGCAGCTGCCCCTTGCCTAGGGCCAGGCCCCACACCGAGGCTGCTGCTGTGCCTGCGTCTCAGGACAAGGATCCATACCTTGTCCCAGGAGGCACAGGCTGGGTGTGGGGGCAGCCAGCCCCCTTCAGGCCACTGAGTCCCAGAACCCTCCCTCCGCTCTCCTCACCCCACCCAAGCACCCCCCCCCAGGCCCACAATTTCCGCAGTCGCCCTCAACACCCAGACCCCAGCCTTTCTGGAAACTTAGCAACCCTCCCTCCCCTGCACTCCCCAGCCTCGCCTACCTCAATCGTGTGAATTACACTGAAGGGGCGTGTGCCGGGGTGTGTGTGCGAGTGTGTGTGTGTCTACCCCCTCCATGTGTCTGCCCTGAGAATGAGTCTGTCCCCATTTTTGTGTCTGTGTCTATGTTTTTCTATCTTAGATTGGAACTGGTTTGTTTTATAACCTTAAAAAAATAACTTTTGTTCCCTTGTTAGTTTCTTGCTTTTTCTTGTTCAAAAGCAAACTATTCATCATGAGAAATACAGTTAAACAAAAGGGAAAACATTTAAAACACAGACAATCCCACCCGCCCAGGCAGCCACCTGTTAACACCGTGGGTCTATCGATAGCTCCCCACGCCCTCTTCCGTTCATCAGTGCACAGCCTCGTCTATAATTCTCTGATTTACTCCCCTTTTTACTGACCAATATATGATAAACGCCCTTTCACATTAATGAGTTTTAATTTACCGCGTTGTCTTTAAGCCCACCTAGTGTGCCGGCCCGCGCTGGGATTTGCCGGCCCGCCCTTTTGTTGGGGGGTAGGCAGTTTCTGTCTTGTCACTCCTACTCCTCCCATCAGAAGAGCGGGGGTTGCAGGTCTGTGTCTCCAGCTGTGTCTGCCTTTTCAAGTGTCATGTCCTCAGGGGAATGAGGACCTGGCAAAGCACAATGACCCTTTTCTACTCCTTGGAACAAGTGGTTTCCTTTAAGGAAGGGACTTTTCCGGCAAATATGTTATTTCAAGGCCTTCTAGATTCCAGAATCCAGCCTGTCCCAGAGAGAAACACCACCCTGGGTTCGGGGCGAGCAGTGTGTAGAAAGAGCAGGGCAGGCGGGGTGAAGGGTGCCTCTACCCTCTGCCCTCCTGACAGCTGGGTGTTAAGGATCTCCCCACTTTCGGGCATCCTGTAGACAAGGCAGGACGGGATTCTCATCTCCTCTGGACCACCAGGGAACTGAGGGGTAGAGGCAGGGCCAGGATTAGCCCTTTCCACTGTGCCCGGTAGGGCTGGGAGGGAACAGAGCAGGGGTCTTGCTGCCCTTTGCCCCCATGGAGCTGGGGGTTGAGATAGCCCCGGGACGGGCAGGGGAGGCAAGACCTGTTGCTCAGAGTAGCACAGCCCGTCTCTCTGCGGGTGCAAAGCCTTAGGACTGACGGCTCAGGACTGATGTCTGTTAACCCAGAGTTCTAGCCCGAAACAGAAATGTCATCGTGGGCTGCCCATTAGAACTGCAGATGGCAAAGACCCCTTTCTTCTTCGAAGCCAGAGAGGCAGGTGGGGCAGGTGTCAGCAAGGCTTTTGCTCAGGTAGAACTGGCCGAATCAGATGCCCTGGCTTCCCTTCCTCCTGAACATATGAGGTGGGTTCTGCTGAGGGTTTGCCTGGTGCAGACACCATTTAGGGAGGAAAATGACTGTTCAGCATTGCTCGTGCAGGTTCGGCATCCGCCCGAAGTGGCTCGCTTCAGTTCCCTCCTTGTAAAATGGAGGTTATGGGGTTGCTGTGAGCACTGATGACAAGTGACATATGGAAAGCATAAAGTGCCTGGTGCACAGTAAGATCCAATAAATAGAAACTAGCAATAGCAGGAGAATGGAGAGGACGCTAGATTTGGAAACTGGCAGGCCTGGGGCCAAGTGTAGCTCCGGGTGACCTTGAGCAGCCACCTCCCTCACTGCCACCAGATGAACACTCCCAGCCTCGCTAGCATGCTGGTGCCAGCCTAAGTCTCCCCTCCTGTGGGAACAGCACGAAGAGGCCAAGCTTTCACAGAGAGGGGCTGCGAGCAGGCCGCTGCTGGGCCCCGCCCTCTTCTCACACACACGCCTGCACTGGGGACAATGGCAGGAGCACCTCCGGCAGACACATACCACAACTCACACACCACAACACACACCACAACACACACACCACAACACACCACAACAAACACACCACAACATACACACACCACACCACAACACACACCACACCACAACACACACACATCACAACGCACACACACCACACCACAACATACACACACAACACACACAACACAACAAACACACCACAACACACACACACATCACAACACAACAAACACACCACAACACACAAACACCACAACATACATACACCACAATATACACACACCACAAGACAACACACCACAACACACACCATACCACAACATACACACACAACACACACACCACAACACAACACACCACAACACACACCATACCACAACATACACACAACACACACCACAACACACACACCACAACACACACACAACACACCACAACAAACGCACACCACAATATACACACACCACACCATACCACAACATACACACATACCACAACACACCATAACACACACACCACAACACACCATAACACACACACCACAACATACACACACAACACACAACACACACATCCCACAACACACACAAACACACCACACACACATTCACATTCTAACACACCATACACACTACCCCATATAAATGCACATATACAACATACATGCACCACACCACACACAACTCTAACATGTACACTCTAACACACCATACACACACCCCATACCATTCACATGCACAACACATAACACACTCACAACACACATACCATATACACACATCACAGACCACATACACACTTATACTCTAACACACCAAACACACTGCCCCACTTATACACATATATACACCATACACACATCACATACACACCACTCACACTCACACAGAAACACAGACATGGCACACACTCATCCTCTAACATAGCACACACCAGACACACACAGCACACACAGACCCAGACACTCATACTCTAACACACTACACACACCCCAACACACACACACACACCACTGATTACTGAGGAAGTAAGACTCAGAGCAGATAGATGGGTGGGTACACAGATGGGCAGGTGGATGGATAGATGGGTGAGTGGATGGTGGGGTGGATAGATAGGTGGATGGGTGAATGAATAGGTAGGTGGGTGGATAGATAGGTAGGTGGGTGGGTAGATAGGTGGGTGGGTGGATAAATAGGTGGGTGGGTGGATGGATAGGTGGGTGGGTGGATGGATAGGTGGGTGGGTGGATGGATGGATAGATAGGTGGGTGGGTAGATGGATGGGTAGGTGAATGGATGGATAGATAGGTGGGTGGGTAGATGGATGGGTAGGTGAATGGATGGATAGATAGGTGGGTGGGTAAATGGATGGGTAGGTGAATGGATGGATAGATAGGTGGGTGGGTGGGTGAATGGATAGGTAGATGGGTGGGTGGATAGATAGATAGGTGGGTGGGTGGATGGATAGATAGGTAGGTGGGTGGATGGATAGGTGGGTGGGTGG
>VSMD01090895.1:0-14033 GCA_008750895.1 Mirza zaza | reverse complement strand
GATAGGTGGGTGGGTGGATGGATAGATAGGTAGGTGGGTGGATGGATAGGTGGGTGGGTGGATGGATAGATAGGTAGGTGGGTGGATGGATAGGTGGGTGGGTGGATGGATAGATAGGTAGGTGGGTGGATAGATAGGTGGGTGGGTGGATGGATAGATAGGTAGGTGGGTGGATGGATAGGTGGGTGAGTGGATGGATAGATGGGTGAGTGGATGGATAGATAGGTGGGTGGGTGGGTGGGTGGATGGATAGATAGGTAGGTGGGTGGATAGATAGGCGGGTGGGTGGATGAGCAAGTGAGCAAATGAGGAGAACTCAGGGCTTGACAGATTGCCTGTCTCCTGAGCAGGGAAGCCACCCCCTACCACTGTCATTGCTTTGTTTTCATAGGCCTGTGATTCCAGCCTGTAGGCCCTCCCTGCACTGACCCAGTGAGGGTTGTGGCCACACAGTGCAAGAGCAGAGCCTTGGGCCTGGCTCCCGAAAGATGGCTGCCCTGGAGCAGAGCTGCCTCTGCCTGCGGGCAGGGGGAGGCTGCTGCCACTCTTCTCCCCTTCCGGATCCTGCACAGCTGCCTCTCCCGTCCTGGGGTGCCTGTGCCCAGGCTTTTCTTTGTGTCTGGACACACTCACCCACTTCTGACTGGTCTAAGTACCTCTGAGAACAGGACCGCTCCGTTCCTGTGGAGACACTGCCCAGGTCCCCTTTCAAGGAGGGACTTCAGGGCCAGCCTGGGCTGGGAGGCTGCCTTGCCTGAGGTCAAACCCGGGAGGGGGTGGGGGGACTGAGAGACAGAGCAAGGTGGGGGACTATTAAGGGGGTCCGCATCACAGTTTGACTTCCTCCATGCAACCCTGCTTCCTCCTCCCTCCCCTCACAGGTGTTGATCCCTAGTAAACATTTTGCACCCAAACTTTGTCTCAGAGTTCCCTTTCAGAGACACCGTCTGCAACAGTTCACTCGGTCTCCATGGCCTCCCTGCATGCAGCCAGTTCCCTTCCACTCACCTCAGCTTGGGTGGGGGCTCTAGGTTCCAGAGTGACCAGGACGTGGTCCCAGAAGCTCCTGTCCCCAGGCTGAGCCCCTTCCCTCCCCATCAGTCTCCCTCCTTGCACCTGCCCCTGTGCTCCTCTCCAGCCCCAATCCTCTCTCTCTGGGGCCCTTCCTATGGCAGCCACATGGCAAAAGCAGCCTATGTGGGCACCCTTAGAGGCCAGAGCCCCCCTCAACGTGCAGGGCCCGGGAGAGCCACCCATTCAGGGCCGGATGCAGATGTAGGAGCCAGGAGACTCACAATTTTGTACCCTTCAAACCATACTCTTTAACACATTAACTGCCATGTGAGTTGTATATAACTCATGCTAGTTTTGCACCCGGGGCCTCGTGAAGCATACGTAACTCATGTCTCTTCACCTTGGGAGCCACGTGAACTATTTTCAAGTTGCATATAACTCATGCACAGAAAACAATTTAAAAAATAACAAATTTTTCATTAAATTAGAAAGGATTGTTTTATTTTCAAAGCTTTTATTCTATTTTTGTAATAAAACTCCACAGCCCCAAGGAAAAAAATTTTTTCTAGTGCAGCAGTCAATGTGTTAAATATGGCATGGCATTTATTTATTCCACAGCCACAGAGAGAACAGATTTTCTATTAATAAAAACTGAATAGGTCTTTATTTGTGATGAAAACAAGAGCTTTGTTACATGCTCTGAATGTAACATAACATTTTAACTTTTTTGGAATTATCTTTCAGTTCATGATTTTTGTATCATTCCTAAGTGACGCAAGTCACTCACATTCTCTTAGAAGTGACCTGTTAGAATATAGCAATAAAATCTTCTTCAAAATATGTTTCAAAGTCTTCTTTCTGGCTTTCCTGTCAATAAAACATCTCGTACTTTCTGTGACTCTTGTTTTCTGTTCTGCTTCTTTTTGTGGTTTTCCAAACCAGATTTGGAAAGACCCATAAAAGGCCATATACTTTCAATTACAAAATAAATCACTTGTCCCCAGGAAGCAGCTTTTTGGTTTCAGAATTTCAGGACTGATTTCAGGCACCTGGCAAGGAGCAGGCCTCAGGGTTGGGCTCTGTGCAATGTGCAAAACTAGTCCATGAGGGGCACAGATAAGAAATGGTTTCTGAAAATGTCCACTTGGGGGCGCTGCTTCCCCTGGTGGCAATAGAACCAGTGTCCTGAGCACTCTGTTTACAGAAAATCCCAGTGATGTGTCAGTGTGGGTGCAGATCAGCAGAGCTGGCCCACCATGCAATCCCACCAGGTGTCTGTTCACCGACTCTCCAGGCCCTCCTGTGGGTGGGGCCCAGCTGAGCTTTGGTCAGAGCCGACTCCCACCTGGCCACGACACGGTGGATCCCCCAGGCTGGAGGGCACGGCAAGCCAGGATGGCAGGACGTGGGGAGACACAGGATGCAGGAGGGGAAGGACAGGGATGCAGGATCACAGAGGCGGACACCAGGGAAGGCTTGCTGAGGGGTGGGTGAGTGTGACCCACCAGCAGAGCAACTCCCGAGGGACTGTTAGGCCTCACATGAAGGTCCAGAAGTCCCGGGCGCTGGGCGCTGGCGGGGCGTGGCGGCCGGGCCCTGTGAAGAGAGACGCCTCCTGGCGAAACGTGGCCACCGTGAAGCTGTGGCCAGGGCCCCCCTCAGGATGCTGGGTCCTTGAGTCACAACTGAAGCAGCAGAGGATGCAGGTGATGGCCACGGTGACCATAAACAGCACCGCCACCACCCCAATCACTGCCGTTTCCATGGCCGTGTGGCCGCTGACCCGCCGAGCAAACGTGGGTCCTCCCAGAGCCTTAGCCCCGCATCCATTCGGGGGCTCTTGGCGATCGCAGGTGCCCTGTGCTCCTCCAGCCACTCTCCCTTGGCCTTCTAAGGAGAGGCTGGTCTGAGGAGCTGGGTCATGCCCGCCCTCTGCCGCGGTACACCCTCATGTGGCCCTGCTTCTCCTATCTCAGATGATCTCCATGTTCTAAGCCTCAGGCCAGGCTTCCAAGAGCTGTGGTCAACTCCATGGCAACTTCTAGAAGCACCACCATCCTGGAAGCTGTGAGCACAAGACTCCCTGGACACGGAGGAGGTGGGGGCGAGGGGACCAAAGACACTGCTCAGAGGGAGCCTGGCCAGCCCTGGCCCTCTGGTGACGCCTACGGATTTCAAGAGCAATTGTACACTCAGTCAAAAGGCAAAATACTCCCCCTCCTGCGCATCCAGGGGGAGCCGGGCTCCTCCCTGGAAGGAGCTAGGGCCAGTCCTTCAGTCAGCCCAGCCGCTGGGGGCAGGGACGCAGAGGGAGAAGAAGGCAAGGGCCAGCTCTGGGCAAGGTTGAAAGCGCTCACGAGTCATCACAGGCGCCAGGGCCTTCAGCAGATGCTGGGGGCAGGGGCACTTTGCATTTGGCCTCCTTCTCTGCATGTTGTTGGGTGCGTGCAATTTAGATAGAGCAGAGTGTGCTCCCGATGGAATCCTGGCCCCTTCAGTGACCGCAGGGTCTGGGAGAAGCCTTCTTCCGGGCAGGCCTCGCCCAGCCCTCTTTGCTGTCTGCTCAGGCCCGCTGCCCACATCCAGGTGCTGTGGAGACTTACCCTGGACTCCTTGAGAACCAGCCCTGGCTGTACCTGGTGCACTGGCCTCCTGGCCTGGTGGCCGCCCCAGGGACCATGACGCTCCTCCCTGGGTGCTGCAGCCTTGATCCTGCTCGGAACTTGGCTCGGAGACGTCTGAGCAGCTGTGAGCACTTCGTGACTTCCTTCCTCCAATTGTGAGTGGGGGCCCAGGACTGCACAGCTGCCCTCCTCTGTGACAGCGCTTACCCCGCTCCTCCCTACTCCAAGCCATTCCTTCCCCGCCCCCTGGGGGGATGGGGTAGGGGAATGAGCCAGGCCTGGGACACAGTTCATCTGCCAGAAGGGGCTCCATCGGGGCCTCGCTAGGTCAGAGCCCTGGCACACCCAACACCTCTTGGAAGGACACTGGCTTGTTAGTGCCACTCTGTCCACGTTCTGAGACATGGAGTAGTAAGAAACAGTAACTCCAGGTACTGGAAACAGCCAGGCATTGTCTCACGTGATCTTCCCCGTGTAGCAACATTGTCTCCATCTTACAGACAAAGATGCTGACAGTCACAGAGGTTAAATGACCCGCCCACCCGTGGCCCCTTGCAAATTAGTAGTGATAACTAGAGCACCAGACACCGGAGGAGGGACTCCTCCCCCCCACTCCTAGCTCAGTGCTCCTTCCAGGTACCACGTGACCACAGAGTGCTCATCTGATTCTGCAGTTTTACTGATCAGGGTGCAAAGAAAGGCCCAGAAAGGGCAGAGGACTGGCCCGAGGTCACACAGCCTGTGTCCTTTCAAATTTCTCCAAGGCCCAAGGGAACTTTCTTTAGAACCAGGGTTAAGAAACTCCTACACACAGAATGGCAGAGTTGACTTTTCAGAGAAAATGATGCCCTGTCATATTCTCTCTCTGTCCCTTGGCTAAGACGACTGGGCGGTGTGGGCCTTGGGCCCTCCCCCGCGTGGAGCCCTGGGGTTACTGGTATGAACTGGGTGTCCAGAAGCAGAGGGAAGGAAACGATGAGCTAATCTGTGGTGCCTGGGTTTCCGATTCACTTGCCAACATCAGTTTGGGGGGCAGAGGGCACCAGGGGGCTGTGTTTCAAGCCTGATCATTTGTTCCTTTGACTTCTTTGCCTATTCTTTGTGGGCACAAGCAATTGTAGGCCGCCTGCTGTGGGTGCGAGCGGTGTAGCATTGTTAAACTGGAATGAAGGATGATGGCTCAGCCCTGCTGTCTTCTGCCTTTATGGGTTTCCTTTTCCATTTCTGAGATTTCGAGGAACCTCTTACCCTGATTTGAGTCCTCTGTAAAATCAGGTTGGAGATGCTTCAGGCTGCACTCGAGGGTCACTGCAGAGATAATAAAATCAGCAATGCACTTCCTATCTCAGGAACCTAGTAAGAATTTGTGTCTGTCCCCCTCATTCCCTCTCCTCCAGCTCTCACAGAGAATCTACTAGGAAATAACAAGAGGACATTCCGTTCCAGGGAGTCACCAGGCCCCTGACTTCCTGGCCAGCTTCCCAGCCCTGCCCGCTGCTTGCCTGGCCCCCAGGCCTGTCTCCTCCACTGCCCACTCAGCTCACAGGAACAGGCCGAAGCCTCAGAACCAGACCTCCTTCCTCACCGTGGATTCCACCAGCTGTTCATAGAGTGTTTGGGAACAAGACAGATTTGGCAAGGGGGGAGTCTTTCATAGCCATCCCATTTTTAGGGAAGAGGAAACTGAGACCCAGAGTGGCAAGCACTCTCCTGAGGCCACCGAGCACCCCAGCACCCAGCTCCCCATCCTCCCGTTTCCAGAACTCCATGCCCTCCCTCCCAACCTGCCCTGCACACACAGGCACAGCTAGGGGCAGGCTGGCTGGAGACTCAGGCTGGGCTAACCCTGGCCAAGAAAACAGAATTCCACGCAGCCTGTGGAGTGGGGCTTCCCTGAGCGGGGAGCTCAGTGTACCCCGACATGGGCTGGAAAAGGGCAGTAGAGCGCTGGGGAGCCAGGCTCAGTGGTGCCCACACTGCTCTGAGGCCCCAGACTGTCCCACAGAAGGTCACAGCCGCTCCGGTGCACAGAGGACCCTCCCTAGGAAGGACTTCATGCAATCCTGGAATCCTCCCTCCGGGCTCAGGCAGAGCCCACCCAGTTCTCTCCATTCCGCTGCCCACGGCCCCCAGGCCAAGCTCCAGGCAGGCACTTCCCATCAGAGAGGGCCCGGGCAACACAGCCGCAGGCCCGGAGGCTCCCTCCCTCCCACTGTGTTGCAATCAAGACCCTCTTCCCAAAAGCTTCTTAGTGGTTTTCATTTTCCTGGACTAAGGCACCAATGAATTGACCGTGAGTGCCACACTGCCTTCTAGAAACTGAAAGGGCATTCTCAGGGCCTCTCCTGTGACCGCCTGAGAGGCTTACAGCTGCCTCTTGAAGAAATCAGAAGATGAATACTTCACACCCACTTGTGCACTGGCTCTGCCAAGACACCCTTGTGACTTCTGGGGCCCACTGGGAGTTATAGTCACAAGGTGGTGTCCAGTCCCAAAGATCCACCCCTGCTCTCCACCCCCAAATTCTCCAGTGTCTGCAGGGCTCTCCAGTGTCCCTTGGTGCACTGGGGCATAGTATGCAAATGAAGCCCCAGCAGGACCCAGGTCACAGTACCCCTCATTCACTCCAGAGAGGCATCCTTCTACACGGCAGGTCCGCTTGTCCTGGCAATGGATGACAGGGGTGGCATCCATGGTGGCGGCCTCAGCGAGCGTGGCGGAGGTGCTGGCGGTGGGGGTGGTGGGCGTGGGGGTGGTGACGAGCGTGGTGGAGGTGGTGATGATGGAGGCCCGCGTTCCGCACGTGACACACATGGCCATGAAGATGGTGATGGTGAAGGTGAAAGTTTCGTGGGTGGCCCTGGCGCCGGAAGAGCCACGGCCGGGCCCACCGGACTCGGTTTCCCCCTGCGACTGGATGGTTCCTCTCCACGTCATGGTCCTGCTGTCCATGGAACAGGCAAGTGGCCAGCAGCAGCAGCAGCAGCAGGACAGCCACCGCAGCCCCCAGGACCCACCCCGCGAGGGCTGTGCTCCCCAGGAGGCCTAGCACCTGGGAGCTGGACGGGCCCTCGCCGCTCATGGCTGCTTGCTCAGCCTCTGCTCAGCCCTCACAGCCACTGGGCGTTGTTGTCTTAGCTCCTTTGGGCTGGACAGCAGCCAGGGAATGTGGGCGAAGTCTGTTTGCACTGGAGCTGCCGGCCAAGGGCAGGGCCGGGCTGGTGTTAACCCTGCGGAGGCCTGGCAGGGAGGCCGGGGAGAGACAGAGGCACTGTCAGGCCTGGTATGGTTGAGGGAAGAGCCCTGAGTGTAGAAGTAAGAAGCAGAGGCCCACTCCACTCTGCCAGCTGGCTAAGGGACATCCCCCCCTCTGGGCTTCAGTTTCCCCCTGTAGGGGCAGTATAGCACAGAGATTAAGAACATGGGCTGTGGAAGCACACAACTCACTTGCTCTGTGATTGTGCACAAGTTACTTAACCTGTTTGTGCCTCAGTTTCCTCTTCTGTGAATTGGCTAATACTACCTTCCTCGTAGGGTTTTCTGAGGATTAAAAGAGTTAAGACACATAAAGCACTTAAAGCATTTCCTGTCACATGCTTGCCATTGATACTATTGCAATGGATTCAGACTAGATTACTTGGGAGCTGTTGACATCTGAGAGTCTGTGATTCCCATCCTGTAGCCCACAGAGTCCTCCGGGGCTAAGGGTCAGGTTCTGTCAAGTGAATTATCCTGAGTTCTGGGCGGCACCGCAGGCAGACTTTCACCATCTGGGAAAGTCCTCCACCCTGCTGGGGCTGGGAGGCAAGAGGGCCTGGATGTCAGCCCAAGGTTGCTGGGAGCCAGGAAGGAGGCCGCTGGGCTCAGAGGCCAGGCTCCAGGCCCAGCCAACAGTCCCAGTTCAACAGTCTCAATGGACCATAAAAGGTATGCCCATTGCTCTGTCCCACGATCCCAGCCCAGCAGCTGTGAATGCCATTCTTGCCTGGTGGAGAAATTACAGAGTGGCCAGGATCTGAGCAGTCACTCTCTCTCCTCCTCCTCCTGGTCCCAAGTCCCTGAGTTCCTTACAGGAAGCACTGGTCCCATCCTGTTCCCAGGCCTCAGGGACAAGCGCTCTCTCTCCCTGGGCAGCCCTTTCTGCTGCATGCTTACTGGGCTGTTCTCGAAGCTCTTGCTCACACACAGTGGGGCCCCTAAAGCCCAGGCTCTGTGTCCAGCTCCCCAGGGGTCCCCCAGCTGGGTCCCTTCCCCTTCCTCCAGGGTCCTCCTGGGTCTGCGCGCATCTCCCTGCCACCTGGAGGAATGTCTGCGGGCACCAGCGAGGCTGCTCTGCGCTCTGGCAGCAACTCCACCCCGGGGACCTTGGGCAAACCCGTTCCCCTGACCCAGCCTGTCTCGTCCTCTGTAGGAGTCCCAGGGCAAGAGGTGACCTCCAGGGACCCTTCCCCCTCTGACTCTATCCTAGCAGAGTTCTCTCAGGGATGCCTTACACCCTTAGTGCAAACCCTCACTGGCTGAAAAGGCTACATGTTCCCTTCAACCAAATTGGGCCCAGGGGGCAGCAGGTCGAATGAATCTTAGGGCTTCTTTGGCCCTCAGGGGAAGTCACTTGAACTTTTAATGATGCTGCAGTAAAGATTCCTTCTGCAGACTGCTGGGGCCCCGGGAGCCTTCCTGAGCTGCCTTCCCTGGGGGGGAAGTTAAGGAGGTAAGTCTGCTCTGAGGAGAAGGAGGAAGACAAATGGAATTTTCTTCTTCAGAACTTCTCCAAGGAGACTCCCGCTCCACACCAGCCGCAGGAGTGGGGGCAGAGGCCTGCGACCCGTGGACTTGAAGAACTTCAGTCAGCACAAATGGCCCTCGGAACCACCCAGACCCAACCCTCACTGAGAGATAGGGAAACAGAGCCCAGAGAAGGGGAGGGAATGTGCAAAGTTCCCCCAGCTTTGCGGGTGTTGTACACAGCAGGTACTCAATACAGCAGCAGTGCTGCAGCGAGGGGGCTGTCCAGAGCCAGGGCCTGAGATCAGCCGAGGGTCCTCCACAGAGACAATGGGAAGAGGATGTGTGAGTGTGGATGGGCCTGAGGGGCAGGGACTGGGGGGACCCCCCCACACACACACATGATATCTATTGTTATACACGGGATTTGCAAGGCTGCAGGACAGAGAGACAGAGTCACCGAGGCTGTAATTACCAAAAGGAGTTTTATTGTCTAGCTCGAGCTAGGGTCCAAGCCCCCAGAGTGCCAGCGCAGTGGCCTCTTCCCCGGGCAAGGACCCTCCTTTGTGTGCAAGCCCCCTTTTATAATTTCGCTACCTACATACTGGTCAAGCATCCAACCCCACAGTGATTTTTTTATTTTTTATTACTTCAGCCTGCCCCTGATAGGCCCTAACCTGTTCCGGGTCCTAGCTGAGAGACTCAGGTTTCCGCTCTCTTTGTCTTTCTCCTCTGCATCCCATAATATACTCATGATGCCTTGCGGAAGGCAATTAAGCAGTAAACAGCAGCTGGAAGGTGTCTGTTCCTTATAGCCCAGTATCTTACACTATCTTCTTAGGTGCAGTTCCCCCCCCCCCCATCTAGACAAAGATAGGATCCCAAGATGGACATTTTAGTAGATGCTTTGGGCACTCGGGGCGAGGGTGCCAGGCATTGAGACTATAGTCCTCCAAGTGACTTCAGAAGTGACTGAAACCTTCTTGGAAGCTTGACTGGCACATGGGCTTGCAGGACTGATGACTTTAGAGAAACTATGGCTATGTCTAGGGATTCCCTGCCTCAGAAAAGCTGCTCTGTGGCCTTGTCATTGTCTTTCTCCCCCAGGGTGTGGCCTTCTGCACACTCCACAAGCAGCCTTCCTGGCTAAGGAACGGGAGTTCCAGACGACAGAGCAGATGGGCAAGCCTTTTGATGGGTAAGCTCTTATCATTCAGCTTCATGCCCGTACCTTCCAGGGTGCACAGGCTCGTGAATATACTTGCATGCATGTGTACACTTGTAAATCAACATTACACCAACAATTTTGTGTGCCCACACTGAGGTACATATGCACAAGTGCATACAAGTTCCAGATGAGCTCACAAACTTCTGCTTGTACTTGCTGCAGGCGGTTCTTGGTTATCCAGTAATAGCAATCACATTGTTTTCACTAATTGGTGGCACCACCTAGTGGTGACTTTGTAAATAAATCAGTTCTGTATTCTGTCAAAAGTTACTGTATCCTGAATCTTTTTTTTTCTTTTTTTTTTGTTAGCATTTTTTAACAATGAAATATTTTTAATTAAGTTATATACATTGTTTTCTAAGACACAGTGTTGCTATGCACTGCACACTTAATAGAGTACAGTATAGTGTAAGTAAACATAGTTTTTTTTCCAGTATATTGTGTGGGTACAAATGTTAAGGTTATGTATATTGCCCTTGCCCTCTTCCCCCCTCAAGTCAGAGCCTGAAGCATGTCCATCCTTCAGTTGGTGCGCATCGCATTCATTATGTATGTATATACCCATCCCCTCCCTACCACCTGCCCAACACCCAGTAAATGTTATTCCTATATGTCCACTTAGGTGTTGATCAGTTAATACCAATTTGCTAGTGAGTACACGTGGTGCTTATTTTTCCATTCTTGGGATACTTCACTTAATAGAATGGGTTCCAGCTCTATCCAGGAATATATAAGAGGTGCTATATCACCATTGTTTCTTATAGCTGAATAGTACTCCATGATATACATAGACCACATTTTATTAATCCACTCATGTATTGATGGGCACTTGGATTGTTTCCACATCTTTGCAATTGTGAATTGTGCTGCTATAAACATTCGAGTGCAGGTGTCTTTTTCATAGAGTGACTTTTGTTCTTTTGAGTAGATGCCCAGTAATGGGATTGCTGGATCAAATGGTAGATCTACTTGTATCGCTTTAAGGTATCTCCATATTGCTTTCCACAGAGGCTGAACTAGTTTGCAGTCCCACCAGCAAAAGTCAATACACACAAATCAGAGGCATTCATGTACACCAACAACAATCAAAGTGAGAACAAAATCAAAGACTCAATTCCCTTCAAAACAGCAATGAAGAAAATAAAGTACCTAGGAATATATTTAACCAAGGAGGTAAAAGACCTCTACAGGGAGAACTATGAAACACTGAAGAAAAAAATAGCAGAGGATGTAAACAGGTGGAAGACCATGCCATGCTCGTGGGTTGGCAGAATCAACATTGTTAAAATGTCTATACTACCCAAAGTGATCTACAGAGTCAATGCAATGCCTATTAAAATACCATCATCATTTTTCACAGATACAGAAAAAATAATTTTACGCTTAGTATGGAACCAGAGAAGATCCCATATAACAAAAGCAATCCTAGGCAATAAAAACAAAATGGGAGGTATCAATTTATCAGACTTCAAACTATGATACAAGGCTATAGTAATTAAAACTGCATATTACTGGCATAGGAACAGAGGCATTGACCAGTGGAACAGAACAGAGAACCCAGATATAAAACCATCCTCGTATAGCCATCTAATCTTCGACAAAGCAGACAAAAACATACACTGGGGAAAGGAATCCTTATTCAATAAATGGTGCTGGGAAAACTGGATAGCCACATGTAGAAGACTGAAACAGTATCCACACCTTTCACCTCTCACAAAAATCAACTCACGCTGAGTAACAGACTTGAACTTTAGGTGTGAAACTATTAGAATTCTAGAGGAAAACATTGGAAATACTCTTCTAGACATTGGCCTAGGCAAAGAATGTATGAAGAAGACCCCAAAAGCAATCACAGCATTAACAAAAATAAATAAATGGGACCTGATCAAATTAAAAAGCTTCTGCACAGCCAAAGAAACTGTCAAGAGAGCAAACAGACAACCCACAGAATGGGATAAAATTTTCGCAAGCTACACATCCGATAAAGGGCTGATAACTAGAATCTATTTAGAACTCAGGAAAATCAGCAAGAAAAAATCAAACAACCCTATCAAAAAGTGGGCAAGGGACATGAACAGAAACTTTCCAAAAGAAGACAGAATAATGGCCAACAAACATATGAAAAAATGATCAACATCTGTAATCATCAGGGAAATGCAAATCAAAACCACTATGAGATATCACTTATCTCCAGTGAGAATGGCCCTTATTAACAAGTCCCAAAATAATAAATGTTGGCATGGATGTGGAGAGATAGGAACACTCCTACATTGCTGGTGGGACTGCAAACTAGTTCAGCCTCTAATTCTTATTTATAGATCATAATGTGATCCCATTCACTTAACTCCTCTCTATTCCAAATTCCCATTGAAATGGACAAATAATTTAAAGATGAAAGATACTATTCCACACCTGAAATCAGTAAAGAGTCGCGCAAACCTTAACGAATTTCGACAAGATAGAGTGTAAATGAAGCCGAGTTGATGGACATACTGACTTAGGAAGGGCACTCCTGGGAAGTAACAGAGGATATGCCCCAGAGGAGCCCCCCTAAAGCCCTACAATAGGCAGCCGGAACTAGGAACAAGGGTGAGGTGGGCTCAGGTAGGAAACAGACTGAGCAACCTTGAGAATTACAAGTGTCTGCTCACAGAGAAGTTGGCCAAGGCTCAGCCCATCTTTTGGTTTGCACGGAAAACCAGGGACATTGGCCAGCAGGTCTCTAACCCAGGTTTTCACGCCAGTTAGAGCAGGGAGACATTCTTCCAGTCAACCTCAGGCTGCCTCAGCAAACGCTGAAAAGAAGCTGCCCAGCACAGCAGCCAACTTCTCTCCTCTTCTCGGAAGCTCTGCCTTCCCTAATCATGGTCAACTAGATTTCCCAGTCTAGAAAATTAAACTATAATCAGTTTTTCTTCTTTCCCCATTGTCTGGAACCAACATGCTTGAAAATGATCTAAACAATCTTTTATATAAGCCATTTTGAATCCCAATCCCAAATAAACTAGATCTAGGTCCCTCCAGAAAGTGAGCAAATAGAGAAAATTTTTTAGATCCAAGAAAAAAGATAAAAGGTGTCATATCCTTATCACTAGGGTTACTAGAATCTAAGAAATAAAAACAGTAAAATTCCCTAATTTATATTCTAAGTATGATTCCAACGGTCAACCTATATATAAATATCAGAAAATATGCAAAAGCAAGAAGTTTTTTTAGATTAAAAAACAAATCAGGCAATACTGCTTTGAGAACCTTCTGTATAGCCTGAAAAAATAAGTAAATAGATTAAAAGAGAGTGAAAGAGAAGAAATGTCCAAAAATCAAATATACTTGTATAATAGACATTTTAGAAGCAGAGAACAGAGCCCATGGAGAAACAGTCATTAAAGAAATAAAGAAAACTTCCTGACCTGAAGAATTAAGTTTTTAGATCAAAAGGTACTAGATGGCTTAGTATTAGGCAAACTATTTAAAGAGGCCAGATCATCTAGGTATATCCAGGTGAAATTTTAACATTAAAAGGATAAAGAAAAGCAAAATGATACAGCCACTACGGAACACAGTTTGACAGTTTCACATAAAACTATAAACACACTCTACCATACAATCCAGCAATCATACTCTTTGGAATTTTCCCAAATGGGTTGAAAACTTATGTCCAACAAAAATCTACATATGTATGTTTATAGCATCTTTCTTTCTTTTTTTTTTTTTTTTTGAGACAGGTTCTCACTCTGTTACCTTGAGTAGAAGTGCCATGGCGTCAGCCTAGCTCACAGCAACCTCAAATTCTGGGCTTAAGCCATCCTCTGCCTCAACCTCCCGAGTAGCTGGGACTACAGCTGTGTGCCACGACGCCCGGCTAATTTTTCTATTTTTAGTAGACATGGGGTCTCACTCTTGCTCAGGCTGGAGTAGCTTTATTCATTATTGCCAAAACTTGGAAGTAACTGACATGTCCTTCAGTAGCTGAATGAGTAAACAAACTGTTGTACATTCAGACAATAGAATATTATTTTGTGCTAAAAAGAAACAAGCTAAGAGTCATGAGAAAACATGGGAGAACTTTAAATGCATATTACTAAGTGAAAGAAGCCAATCTGGAAAAGCTTCATATGACGAGTGTGACTATATGACATTCTGGAAAAGGCAAAATTATGGAGACAGGAAAAAGATCAGTGGTTACTGGGGGCTGGAAGAAGGGAGGAGTTAGAACACAGAGGATTTTTTAGGTAGTGAAACTACTGCATAAAACACTATAATGGTAGATACATGTCATCATACATTTGCCCAAACCCATAGAACATACACAGCCAAGCATGAATCCTCATGTAAGCTATGGACTTTGGGTGATAATTATGTGTTAATGTAGGTTCATTGATTATAACAAATGTATATAGGGGAGGCTGGGCAAGGGGAGAAATCTCTGTAGCTTCCATTCA